>OVAQ01000823.1:0-24504 GCA_900406345.1 Erysimum cheiri | reverse complement strand
TCAACAACTCCGAACCCCAACGGCATAATCTGAAAGTTACCGTCTTGAAAACTAGCAGTGAGTAAAGTCCCTCGGAATTTTGCTTTTATTGTTGTAGCATCTATAATCATAACCCTACGCATATGCTTCTGTGCCTCAATGCAAGCCCCTAATGCAAAGAAAAGGTACTTGAATTTACACTTCGCTGTTCCCACGCCCTTGCTGACTACCTCACAGATGGTTCCTGGATTAGTTTGTTTAAGAAGGTGTAGATAAACCATTAGTAGCTTGTAACTGTTTTCTGCGCTACCGCGTGCCTCTATTACAGCCTTCTCCTTTGATTGCCAAGCCTTCATATATGATATAGACACCCTAAGCTCATCTAGAATAATATTAGGGATGTCAACAGCCCTTGGTTCAAGCTTTCCATTCGCATACTTAGATTTAAGTAAAGAAGCAATGACCCTGCACGTAGCCTTCTTCCCATACTGTGAACGTGTTGTGATGTCACAACTGTGTGTTAGTCTTGCTGTTCTAACTTCCATGTTCTCTGAGGTTCCACCAACAGTGTGCCCATACACTCTCCATGGACACTTCCTATCCACACATCGAACAATAAGTCTCTCCTTGTCAGACCTTACTTGAATGAAATTGAAAAACCTCTTGATTGCATATATAGCCAGTGATATTTGCATATTCGCTTGTTTCTGAAAATGCGCCCAATATAAATTGCATCATTGTCAGGATCGTACACGTGTTCAGAAACTTTTTGTGTTTCCAGGAAGTCATCCTCAAAATATGCAGGACAATCATGTACCGGGACAATGTCTGATTCTATGATTTCGTTGTATATATTCACCAGACTAAGCTGCAAACCATCATCTCCGTCTTCATAATCTGCTTCTCTCATCCCATCTGACTCCTCATTCATATTTTCTTCATCAAACTCTGCACCAAGATTGTTTCCCATCATGCTGCCAACATATTCACCGCTGCCTGTATTGTATGTCCCATCCTCATGTAGAGAGACCATTCTAATTGCGGTAGCTGATTGTCCTTACAGCATTGTATTTACGTTTGATGATTCTCCTTGCACCATTCCATCCGCTAACTCTACTGCCCTGTATTCTCTGCTCACAATTTCACTCCACAGCTGATTTTGTATTTCTTCTTCTTGAAGTGCTAGACGAATCTCCCTCTGTTCAAACTCATCCATCCCACCTTCTGCGTAAGTTATCTTCTCCTTCCCTTTACTTACTGCCACTGATTGAGCCTGCCTTGCCAGATCTTCTACAGCCTCTAACTGAGCGATCATTGCTGCATCGTATAGGCTATTCAGGTCAATCCCTCTGGCTATTTCAGCATCAGTCAATTGAAAACATGTTGCTTCCTGTGCTAACTCTTTATCCCCAACAAATACATGGTCATCTTGCGGATGTGTTGACTCCACACTGTCTTCGTTGTCAGAAGAAGACATTGTCTCATCAGCAAGGTTTATAATGCGCAGGCTTCTCTTTTGTTTAGCCAATACTGGAGATGGAAGTTTTTCTACAGGCACCCCAAATGACACAAACATATTAAGGGGTTTAGTTTGTGAGCGGAGTTTGTGAAATGTCAGCAGGGCTACATCCGTAGTTATGGAGACATGTGGTGTTCTTCCTGACGCAAACATAGACATCTCACTGGGAGCACAGTATGACAATCGCTGTACTTCACCGTCCACCTCTGACTTAAACTCTTGCTCAATACGTAATTTTAACCCCGCCAATGTCAGTTCTTCAGAAACCATTAGAAATTGAGCCAAGCAATTCGTTTGAACTATGAATTTCCAAAACCCTTCTGTCCCGCATTCCCACTCTCCAACTATTACCAGCAAAGACATCTCATTAACCTGCAATATTTGCAACAAAACCAGACACCGTTTTAAAAAGCAGGATAAGCTTATTGTATACAGTGATATTATCGTAGATATCATGAAATGCTAATAGACCATAATGAGTTTTTTTTCCACCATCGTCATCTCATACACATCATCCCACAGATCTATGTATAGTACAAAACCCAAATACGATGAATAACTAAGTTTGATTAAGTAAACTGCAGAGATTAGCAACACATTGTGGTGATTATAAAAAGTTCACATTTTTTTTTTGATTTTTCAATTACAGTCTTTCTACGACAAAGATTAAACGAATTCATACCTTATCAGATGTATCCATTGCCGGTCTCGATATATTCTCTATCATCGGCGCCGTCATCTGTAATCGGTCGTCTCCACTTTCAGAACTAAAAACCCTAATTTCTCTATGTCTACTTCGTACACCAACACAGCTTCGTAGACAACTAAAAACCTATTCCTTTTATTATGTAGAGAAAGAGATTATTAAATTTCGTGTCCAACAGTGCGCTAAACATCTTCAGCCACATAATTTACATTAATTAATTCTTTTTTTAATGTAACTATATGACATCAGGCCCAACTTGTGTTAACTTTTGGTGCCAAGCCGAGCCGATCGACAGAAGGGCAAGAGGGGAATATTGATAATATCTGCACGAAACAGTGCAAGGTGACTGTAGCAAGTGCCCAAATCCAAATATCCCTCCCATATAATGCATGTTTTTATAAATTTCCCTTTTTTTTACATAAATGTTTTCTGGGTGTTATATTATCGAATGTTTCTTGGCTGTCGGGTTGTCACTTTGGCATAAAAATGTAAGATAAATACAGTATATTTTCTTAATTGAGTTCATTGGTACGATGATGTTAGTTGTCACGTTTGGACACAGTCCAACTAAGTTCGAACACAAGATGACGTACAATGGTTAATTTTTTCAAACACTTTTTTGTTTTTATCTTTAACACTTCAAATCTTTTTTTGTCTTTTCCACCTAATTCAACATTTATTCAATTTTTATCATTTACAATGATTTTGTTTAATACAATTCAACATCTTACCGTATCATTTTTTCAGTTTTTACTATTTTTATGATTTATAATTAGATATTTAATATTTACATCATCGATCTATAATATATATAGAGAATTCTTTGAAACATACACTAGTGAAAAAACTGTGTATAGCCACGGTATAATCTGTGGCTATAGCCTAAAATTCGTGGCTATACGGTTAAACAGCCACATAAAAAATCCGTGGCTATAGCCTTGTGGCTTATTTGATTCGTGGCTTTTCGTAGCTGTGTAGCCACGACGGAGCCACTTGTTATTTGTGGCTATAATAGCCACGACGCAACCACGCTCGCCTCTGTGGCTATAGGTAGCAACGAATATATGCATAGCTAATCCGTGGTTAACTATTTCTGCCACGAAAAACCACGTTTGTTTCTGTGGCCAGTATAAGCCACGAAGTTTCATCTGGCTAGTTCGTGGTTAATGGTTTTGCCACGAAAACCTACGTTATCTCAGTAGCTATGTTATCCACGAAATGTTCATGACTAATCCTGCTTGTTTCGCCACAAACATTTTGGTGGCTTACTTTGCCAATTAAAAAATAAATTTAAATTTGTAAAACCTAAAACCTGAAATACCAAAATCCAAATTAAATTTAAATTTATACTCAATT
Source organism: Erysimum cheiri (assembly GCA_900406345.1). Taxonomy (NCBI): domain Eukaryota; kingdom Viridiplantae; phylum Streptophyta; class Magnoliopsida; order Brassicales; family Brassicaceae; genus Erysimum; species Erysimum cheiri. The sequence continues at coordinate 20,944 of OVAQ01000823.1, read as the reverse complement.
TCATGATATTTAAATTAAAATATGAGTTCATACATATTCATCATAGAAAATATAGTTAAACATTACTATAATCCGAATCTGAATCAGAATCAGAATCAGTACAAGCTTCTTCTAATTCGTCTTCTGAAATGTATTCGTCATTGGGAGGAGATACAGGTAACATATCATAATCTAAACAATCTTCCACGATGTGTGATTCAATTCGAATCATTCCACTTGGTGCGACAACCTGGTTTTGTGTATCGTCTTGTAACGCAATCAAAGCATTTCCAGATGTTTCATGAACCCCTCGTGGCAAAACTTTGGTACAAACCCACCAATCGTTTGCTAAGGTATGACGCACATGCGGATAAGGAATGAAACAGACTTGACGGAAAAATCGGTGGATAAGCCACGGAATAGCTACTTACTAAGTTCGTAGCTAGAGAGTACCCACGTTTAGCCACGATATATGGTGTGGCTATACCCAGCCACTGCAAGGGCGTGGCTATGCCGTGGCAAACTGTAGCCACGGATTCATTCGTGACAAGTTCGTGGCTATATAGATAAAAAAAGCCACAATTTTCCTTGTGTAGCTCTACCGTGGCTTAATTTTAATTTAGCCACGACAGACCGTGGCCAGAACGTAGCTATACGAAATATTTCTACTAGTGATATGACATCACGTATAATTTGATATACGTTAGAGTTGGTTGGCATATTGATTTTGAAACTGATAATTGTTGAGACTTGGATAGTTGAAAGGATCATTAGAAGAATTTTGGATGTTAAAAAGGATTATTGTTGAGACTCATTTAACAAAAAAGAAAAAGAAATTTAAAGATACAAAAATACTTGATTGGAGGATAATAGAAAAAAATATATACTGAAAAATTATGTTTTATTTCTATGTCCAAATGAAATGAGATTAGTTTTTATGTATATAGATATTAAAAAATGATGAATTTTGGTTAATATTTTTTAAAAATATATTACTACGAAATAATTGAGTTCAAATAATTAGAATGAGATAAGAATCACAAAAAATCTCAACATCTAATTAAAGTACAGCACGCGTCCCTACAAAAAAAATGACAGTTTTTACGCAGACGTGCTACATGCTCTCAACATCTTCTCCTCTCACAATTTATCACGTGACAGCGCGCGCATGTACCATTTTCTTCTGTATCAACATGTTAAATGTTTTTAACTGGGTTCAATCCATATGTATTTCTCAAATAATTTCAACAGTTTTGTACTTAATATTGTATGAATTAAAAAACTGTTGAATAGTTTATTCAATATCATCACTGCTCATAGTCTAAGAGGCTCATACATGTTATGTGGATGCAACATCAAAGTCCATGTTATGTGGATGCAACATCGAGGTCCTCCTCTAGGGTTTGTTGTATGGATGAATGCTTAAGAGTTAAGACTGTGCATAGCTCTTTGCACCTCATCAACTTCTCTGCCAGCAGACAACTTGTTATCTCGACCCTCGCAGTTGTGGCACTTCGAAGTGCTCTTTCAATAGTGGTTTATATTCCTACCATATCCAACTTGGACTTTCAAGTTCATATCTTAAGTCAAAAACTAGCATTAGTTAGGCTGAATGCTTTAGCCATTATACATGACATCACTTGTTTAAATGACTCTTTTATCTCTATCTCTTTCTCTTCTGTTCCTAGATTGGACAATGTTGTTATTAATTTGACTGCTGACAACTAATTCCTTTATTGGAGTATAATGTTTCTCTATTTCTTATAAAAAAAAATTAATAAAAACTATAGTAAGATTAAATAATATTAAAATTTAATAAAATTGAAAAATCAACACATAAATTTAAAAGAAATCATGAAATATATAATTAAATAACATTAAATCTAAAAAAAAAAATTGAATTCTTTCAAATTCAATTAAAAAATTTCACCGAAACTCCTCATTATTACTTTTTAGACTTTTTTATCACGCATTAATCAATTTGTCATTACTATTTGCTTATTTGGCGATTTTGGCTTGTTAAGCATAGTTTGAAGAATTTAATTAAATCCAAATATGTAAATATTAAAAAAATTATATAAATTTTTGCTAGCCTCTTATTACGCCAAGTTTCGTTTTGTATGTTTCATTAACGTGAAAACCCTAATTCCCCAAATTTCTCTTCCGATAATTTTGCTCACAAACCCCTAAAAATTCCGGGGGGAATTTTCAAATCTTAGGAACCTTCTTCAGAACTTTGTAGAAAGGTAATTAGTTCAATGCTCCTGTTTTCATCCTTGATCACCACGAAAGTTTCTTCAATCGAAAATTTTTAGTTGAATTTTTTGTTTGTAATCGTTTGAAACTTTTTTTTGTTGCTTTATTGATCGAATCTTGTTCAAGTTCTATTTCCTGGGATGTTCTAGAATATCTTTATTTATTACTGATTTATTGTAATTGTTTGCTGTTTTATTCGATTTGTGTGTATTTATTGGATCCTTTTATTGTAATCTGTGTTGATTCAAGTTTATTGAATAGCTTTTCTTATGATCTTTTTGTAGGTATAGAGCTAATTGAGTAAACCATCATGAGATTCAGAAAAGGAAGTAGAGTTGAGGTGTTTAGTCTCAAAGAAGCTACTTATGGTGCGTGGCGAACAGCCGAGATTATATCGGGTAATGGTCACACTTACGGTGTTAGATATTACTCTTTTGAAGTTGCTAACAATGAGGCAGTTGAGGAGAGAGTTCCAAGGAAGATAATTAGACCGTGTCCTCCGCAAATAGAAGTAGATAGATGGGAACCTGGTGAATTGGTTGAGGTTCTTGATAATCTATCTTGGAAAACTGCTACGGTCTTGGAGGAGTTGTCTGGAAGATACTATGTGGTTCGGTTACTCGGTGCCGCGGCTGAACTTACAGTTCATAGAGTTAACCTCAGGGCGAGACAATCTTGGCAAGATGAAAGATGGGTTATGCTTGGAAAGGTAAGTGTGTGTCTTTAACGGTACTGTGTTTTTAAGTAATGTTTAAACAAATATGCTAATAGAGTTACATGTTGACTAACTTTGTTTATATTCATATTCTCAGGTATCTTGTTCTTTGAAGTCCTCTACATTGACTGGATCAGATGTACACCAGAATCTAAAGCCCCTTGTGAACAGTATGGTGCCTCAAGAGACTAATGTTGCTTCTTTAAGAATGTTGAAGAGACCTTCACCTTGTAATTGGTCTGAGTCTGCTGAATCATGCACAGGACGTCCTAACAAGATACGATTAATGGAGAAAGGACACCGGTACCAGTTTGCTTCGTCTTCAGTGCAGAAGGTAGATGCTTCTGCTTGCTGTCCTGAACGTAGGGGTGGTAAATTTTGTGTGCAAGCTTCCGTTAACAATACTAAAAGTGGTTTCCATCAAATGGTCAGGGTAAGATCAAAAAGGTTTAGTGAATGTGTTGGTACAGGAAGCTCAGTCTCTAATGGTTGTTATGATACTGATGCATGCTCCGTTGGTAGTTGTAGCCCTATTAGTTATGATGAGAGTGACATGCCAACTTCTTTTCTAGATGGTTCTAGTCGAGATGCCGACTCTTGTAGTAGTGATGCTGAATCTTCAAAAGAAGCATTTGGATGCCGAGAGGAAGCTAGGAGGAAACATTCATTAGCAGTTGGTGGAACAGTGAGATCCTGTAGGCCTGAACTATACACTTACCGCAGCACACTGGGGAAGTTATTTGCCGCCGGCCCCCTTAATTGGGATCAGGAAGCATCACTAACCGATCTCCGACTTTCTCTTAATATATCAAATGATGAACATTTGATGGAGCTAAGAAATCTAAAGTCTACTGGTACCCATAGTTAATACTTTTAGTATCAATATTATCTTTTTGATCCTTGACAGTCTTATCTTCAGGTGTTGGACATACTTCCCTGCAATGTGGAATCAATATATTGTTCTTTATCCAGAAGATTCTTATAATGATTGTATAGACAGCAAAAGGGAAAAGTATGTACTCGAATTGAAATTTCCTCATTGTGATGTTTTATTTTTTATAAGCAGCCTAATATCCTTTGTTGTAATTTCTGGATAATTAAATTTAAAGAAAAACTACAGCATCTATGTTCTAACTTCTAAGATGAGTCATGTTTTGTTGTTATGAAGCCGTCTTTTATATTACTTTAGTTTCTTGTGCTTAAGCTTCTGGATAAGTTGAGTCATTTGTCTTTTTCCTCATCAGTGTTGGATTATTGAACTTCCCCTACATTTTTCAGGAACAGTGTAGCCATGTCAGGTGACTGCAGATCCTTGCTTGCTTCTAGAGATCTTACTCTGATGCATGAGGTTTTACTGAATGGTGCAAAACACAATGCCCCTTCTTCCTCAAATTTCATAATTGAAATTGTACTGTGTTTTTCTTTTTGGCTATACATAACTGATCTGTTTCAGGTGTTCACAGGCTTTAAACTGTTCCTAGCCAAAGGACAAACATTTACAGTTTGGTTGGATAAGTTTGCTGAAGATTGGTAAGTATTAAGTGCACTAGGTTGATAGTTCTTCATGAGAACATGCGTTTATACCCGAGAGCGTAATATTGAGGTTGTGTGGAATACTTTGACAGTAGTGTTTGCTATTTCAGCAAATGTGTTACGAGTATATTGCGAGGTATGATTCTCATGATTTATCTTCTAACCGCTTTGAGCTCGAAATTGTCGTTGGTTTGTGGTATATGTACTTTGGGACTAGCCATCAAAGTCTACAGCAAAACCTGCAATTTTTAGTTGTTATGAAGTCAAGGTTTTGACATGTCAAGCCGATTTACAGAGCTGCAGGGCCAGGGATTCATATGTTATAGCATAAATATTATGCTCGGAGTGTATATGACCATAGAATTAATTAAACTTATCCAACTGCTCGCTTGTCAACTGCAACTTTTGCCCTATAGCTTAAGCTTAAAGAAAATGAATTGACAGTGAGAGGAGGAGGAAGAAGAAGAAGCCTTGTAGTCTACATTGTTACATATTACGATGTTCTTATCCATGAGTCCATGACTATCTGTTTTGTACTCTACACTTTACAGTAATACTAAGAAACAACCAATTACAGTTTGATTTCAGTTTGAATAGAACATTTAATGTTTTTTAAATGTGTTTCATGTTTTAATTTCAAACCAAAAACAAAAAATTTGAGTTGAAATCAATTGATGATATAACTCGAGATTGATGATAGATTAACTCAAAATAGAGCAACAACAAAATATAGTGAACTAAGGCACCACAAAAAACTTAAAACCAACAGTAGTAGCAGAACAAGTTGCTTGGGTTGAGTCAATGATTTTATTCAAGCCAACATGAAAGTAGCCAAACACACCGTTTGGATATTTTTGCTTAAAACAAACTTCCATTTGCAAGAATTACGAAAACTATGCTTAAGGGATCGTGCGCTGGTAGAGAGACAGAGCTCCCAAGGCTTCTCTTTCCAATCGTACCTCTCAACCTGCAATGCTCAATATAGAATGATCATGATAATGATGATATATCATTTCAGTTAAACTCCAAAAGTCCAACAAGCATTGCTAGAATTCACTTAAAGAGACTTACTAGAGCCAGCATATCCTGTAGATAGGATCGGAATGGTGTCTGCATTGCCTGCATACGAAATCGAGATCTCAAATAAATCCAAAACAATACTTACATTTGCATTTTCCAAAAGCCATTATAAGGACATCAATAGAACAAGTGTACATGAAATCAGCATTTTAACGAAGAAAAACAAAACGAAACTAAGGTTCTCAATTTTGTCAATCCAAATCTCCTGATGAGCTAAAGAAGAACAGAGTTAACAAATGGATGCAAGAAACAAAGCATGCAGCATAATTTCATTACATAAATTACTCTGATTCACACAAGTACGATCCACATTCTAAGGAACACAATACCAAAAAGGTAAACCGAGAAAACAGTTTCCAATCCAAATTGCCAGTGATTCTCTGATTCTTATCATTTCCATATCCCGAGGAATATAATACAAGAATCAGTATATCCGTAAATCGTGAAAACAGTTTCAATGCATTTCTCTCTCGTCAAATTGCCAGTGATCCTCATATTCCTATCAAAAAAACCATACCAATTCTCAATAATTCCATATCGAAACTCAATATTCATCGGTCTCGGTCCCTCATTCACAAACCTTTCGCATCAAAATGCAATTTTCTAATACATTCCACACAAGACCATATATGTAAACCGACCGATTCCAATCCACAAATTGCTAGTGATCATCATTTCCTCAGTTTCCAGCAAAACACTATACCAAATCTCAAATTCATTCCCACATACTAACGATTCTTGTTCACTTATTCACAATCGTACCTGAAGAGGCTTGGGAAGATACTCATGCTTCATGGAGAGATCCATGGCGCGTTTAAGACGCTGGTTACGAGCATCAACAACCTCTCTAGGAAGTCTATTCATAGCCTCTTTAATATCCATATTGTAATACTGATCGTACAAATCATCGTACCTGAGACCTAATTCAAGATTAACCAAATCAATTAACGATTTTAACAACATCGAAACGGATACAGAAGATGCAGGTAGGGTTTAATCAAGATCTGAACGTATCTTCGAAGACGATTGGAGATCGATTTCATGTGCATCCGAGCAAGAAAGTTCTTGTTTGGATCAATGAAGGATTTGAGAAACGACGACATTTTTTCACCCAACGATGGGAATTGTGCGATTACCTATTAATCTCAAAATTTAATCTGGCGTGCCATCCTTAAATGTGTATGCCACTGTAACATCTTAAATTACTGTGTGTTGTGACTGTTGTCTTTGGTAAATGTTTATGAATAATTACAAAAAAAAATTGCTTCTTTCTTCCGCATCAGCCCGAGAGAAAAGACACCGGCGAGGAAAAAGAGTTCCGATCCGGTTTCCGATTTCCGGTTTCGTCGCCGTCAACGCCGGAATCCAAGCTCTGGCCGCCGCCTCCGGAACCACTGCCCATCAATAGTAATTGATTTCATACTCTTTCTCTCCATATATTTAGGGGTTTATAGATTTAAAAATTTGAGATGAAATTTGTTGTTGGGTATTACACGTTCGGTTGTTAAATAACTTGAAATTGGTGCATTTGGGCTGTTAAATCGTGATGAATCTTGTTGATTTAGTAAAAACGAATTTCTGCCGATTTTATAGAAATCAAAAAATCTGCAAAGATAGGACAATTGGTACAAATGGTATAAGTGAGATATAATAGGACAACTGGTACAAATGATATAAGTGAAATATATAATAGGACAACCGATACAAATGGTATAAGTTAGATATAATAGGACAACTGGTACAAATATATGGTATTATGAGATCGAGTGTGTAATTGTGTTTTTTTTTATTTTGTTTTATTGTAATTCCAGGAGACTATGAAGAACAACCACACATTCATACATTTTGACTATGGAGGGTACTGTTCTGAAGAGCATGAGTGGATTTCAGACAATTCTCTACGCGGTATATTGTTGAAGACGTCATCTTTAAAAGAGATAACTTATTCGGTATTAGTAGATAGGATATACAAGAAGATTGCGATAGATGAAACCATAGTAAAGTTGAAATTGAGTTACAGTCTATCTAAAGCTCATAGAGAGTCATATATTATAGATGACGAAGACGTATATGTTTTTCTAACATCGGTGAATAATGATGGATTTAGACTTGTTTTGCATGTGGAGTTATTAAATTATTTAATAGAATATTATAGAGTGGAGAAAAAGTCTAGGGTCGAGCCAAGAAGTTCAGCTAGTATGAATTATGAGGAGCTGGATTCAAATGATAGAGGTGATGATGCAGAGAATGGTGGAATCCGTCAAATGGTCAGGGTAAGATCAAAAAGGTTTAGTGAATGTGTTGGTACAGGAAGCTCAGTCTCTAATGGTTGTTATGATGATGCATGCTCGGTTGGTAGTTGTAGCCCTATTAGTTATGATTAGAGTGACATGCCAACTTCTTTTTCTAGATGGTTCTAGTCGAGATGTCGACTCTTGTAGTAGTGATGCTGAATCTTCAAAAGAAGCATTTTTGGATGCCGAGAGGACGCTAGGAGGAAACAACATTCATTAGGAGATTGTGGATCATGAAGCATCATCATATTTACTTCGGTTTAGTAATTGTAATATCTGTATTGAGTTATTTCGGTTTGTCCTTGCAAACGGTTATGTAATGCCTTTTGGCCATTTTGGCAAATCAACAATCAAAACATTTATCTTCTTCTTCGTTCTCTCTTTCTCTCTATGGTGTTCATCATTCATCATCATCATCAAAATCCAACCTCTTCGAGATATCTCTTCTTCATTTGTAGATGATGTTTCGTTTAAACCCGTTTAACTCCGTCCGTTTAATTAAATCTTAACCCGACCAAATTGGGTCCGGTTTACGCCCAAACCGTGACTAAGACCATACCAGAAATTAACCTGCCCCGTGAATCTCTATCTGTTGTGTAAAAAACTAAAAACAAAATTGTCGATCGAAAGTAAAAACAAAAACCTTTTCAGCTTAGGGTTCTTCGCGACTTGAACACAACAAATCTTGTTCAAATTTGTCACGAATCGAGCTTGGGAGAGTGAAATCGAAACTGAATCTCGTTCGAATGAGGTAATATCTTCGAATTATCGACTTCATTTTCGTGTGTAAAAGCGAAACCAGATCCCCAATTTTTGGAGTCTTTCTCGTCTGATTTCTTCTGGGGTTTTTGATTTCTTCTGGAGTTTTGTGTTCTTCTGGAGTTTGTAGGATCGATTGAGGGTTGTGTTTGTTTCGGGTAGTAACTGATGAGTGTAATGAGACTGATTAGTTTATGAGATGAGTGTTGCATTAACGTTGTTTGATGAAATGTCTAAATGAGGATTGTGTGGATTTTTGTTTAGATGGGTTTAAGCAGAGGTTCATCTAGAGTTAGTAGATCTTCTGGAGGAGGTCTGAACAAGTGTGAATGTGGATATCCAGCAAAGGTATTCACATCAAGGACTGAAAAAAATCCTGGTAGAAGATTCTATGGCTGTCCATTGTACAAGGTATGTTTGATTTGTGTGTGTGTTTTTATCTCATGGAGCTTGATTATAATAGGCAACTTTTGGTGGCTCTAGGTAGGTGGATATCAGCATTGCAAGTATTTTAAGTGGTATGATCAAGAAGAGGTGAAAGGAGGGAAGTTTTTTAAGTGGAATGATCAAGAAGAGGTGAAAGGAGAGTGGCCGCCGCGAAACGCATCGATGTTGTTTGATTTGTTTGATTTTGTTTAGACTTATTTTAAACCAATTTCTTATGTTTAGACTTATGTACTAATTATGAAGTTTGTTTGTAACTTTGTATATTGTTTTAAATTTCAACTTTAAGGTTGTTTTTGTTGTATATTCCCTTCTTTCTCTTCATGATTTATTGGTACCACGGCCAGTACTTATATGACTGTCTATACATGTATTCTGAGTAGTCCTGAATTTTTCGGTGGTTGTGGCGATTTCCATCATCATCAACAAAATTCGTTTTTCAGAGAAGAAGTAATTGTGTTGTGACATGTTTTTCAACAGAAGTAAAATAGGGGTTAATATTTTAGGTTTCGTTTTGTTGAGTTTGTATCGATTGAGGTTTTTGTGACTTTAGTTTGGCCTTGTGCTTTTGTAATTTCGGTTTGTGCTTTGGCTCCGAGGAATACTTATCTTCCTCTGGCTAAGACTCCGGAGACATCCTCTGAATACTTATGTTCTGATGTATACCAAAATCCGCTGGTACTTGCTTTTATGATTGAGTAAATACAGAGCCTATATAGGTCTTTTATATGGATGATGAGCTAGTTAATTTTAAAATAATCATATACCAATTTATTAATTTCGAATCTTTAATTTCTATGCTCATTAGACCAATTAACCTAAAATTTACTTGCTATTTTTGTGGCTAAAAAAAAGGAGGGAAAAACAGTTCCGTGTTGAGAGGGTCACAAGAAAAAAAAAAAGAAAAAGAAACAAACAAACGTAACAAAATAGTTTATAAAAAAAAAAAAAAAGAAACCGGCGAATTCGGAGGAGATCAAACCTCCGATAAGGATTTTGGAAGAGAAGAGAGATCTGAATGGAGAAGAAGAAGGTATGGTTTTGGGGTGTGAAGGAGGACGACGGAGGAGGAGGAAGAGGCAAGGATGTAGATGACGATGTGGCTGACCATTTGTCTCGAGATGGAACAATGAGTCAGTATAGCCTTAGCAAAGGCCTTCTTCCTTCTCTTGGAGCTACCTCTCGTTCCTCTCGTGATGTTATTCTCCGTCGCTTCATCGTCTCTCCTTTCGATCCTCGTTACAGGTTCGCTTTTTCGATTTTTCGGTTCTTTTTAGGTTTAATCGCGGAAATTAGGGTTTCTTTGAATGTATGTGTATACATGTACATTCGGTAAGGAAATTTATATTAGAGATAACCTAGACCACATGACATGAATATTGTAACTTGAGATAGTATTCGATTTTTCGGTTCTTTTAAGGTTTAATCGCGAAAACTAGGGTTCTTTGAATGTATGTGTATACATGTACCTTTTGGTAGGAAATATATATTAGAGATAACATAGACCGCATGACATAGATATGTAATATGAGATTGTATCACTCACCAAGCTGTTTAATTTCAGAGCATGGGAGACGTTTTTGGTGTTTTTGGTGCTCTATACAGCTTGGGCATCGCCATTTGAATTCGGGTTTCTGCAAAAGCCAAGACCACCTCTCAGTATTCTTGACAACATAGTCAACGGATTTTTCGCTGTTGATATAATCTTGACATTCTTTGTTGCCTTCTTGGACAAGGTAACTTATCTACTTATCGATGATCCAAAGAGAATAGCTTGGAGATACGCGTCGACTTGGCTAGTTTTTGATGTGGTTTCCACATTTCCTTACGAAAGTTTTGGGAGTTTGCTTCATGAGAGTATTCAGGGTTATGGAATTTTCAGTATGCTTCGTCTGTGGCGTCTTCGAAGGGTCAGTAATTGTTTTGCCAGGTGAGTTCTTATTTAGAAATAAGTAGAACATAAGTATCTAAACTCTATGGTGAGTATATGACATTGAGCTCTTCTTTTCAGGCTAGAGAAAGATAGGAAATACAGCTACTTTTGGGTTCGTTGCACGAAGCTTCTCCTTGTAAGTAGCTAATGTCTACTTGTTTTTACACTCTTTTTCTTTCGAATGAACAGTTTTTAGCTGATGATTTACAGTACTGATTTGGTAATGCAGGTTACTCTGTTTGTGATTCATTGTGGTGCTTGTTTCCTCTATTCCATTGCTGCACATTATCCAGACCCTTCCAAGACATTTATGGCATTAACCGATGAAAACTGGAAACAGTCTCCTATCGCGGTGCGGTATAACACGGCAATGTATTGGTCCATAACTACTTTTTCGACAACCGGTTATGGTGATATACATGGTGTTAACTCAAGAGAGATGACATTCATTCTTTGCTACATGGTTTTTAATCTTGGATTGTCAGCATATATAATTGGTAATATGACCAACTTGGTGGTTCATGTGACCGGCCGCACCAGAAAATTTGTAAGTTCTATCTACTGGATAATCTGGTCTCCGTAGAGTTTCATGAGTCTTATGAATTTTGCATTATTTCAGAGAGATACCATCCAAGCCGCCTCGGGGTTTGGTCAGAGGAACAATTTACCAGTGAGGTTACAAGATCAGATGGTTGCTCATTTGTGTTTGAGGTACAGAACTGATTCTGAAGGCTTACAGCAGCAAGAAATCATCGAATCCCTTCCAAAAGCTATTCGGTCTAGCATATCGCATTACCTCTTCTATGAAGTTGTTGACAAAATCTACTTGTTCCACGGAATCTCCAATGATCTTCTTTTCCAGTTGGTATGTTTCCTGTAGCCAAATTGTATACATGAAAATTTTTTCTATGACGCAACGCGAATGTTAAAAAGTTGCCAACGTATTCACTTGAAGTCTTAACTTATGGTATATTGTAGGTTACTGAAATGAAAGCAGAGTATTTTCCTCCCAAAGAAGATGTTATTTTGCAGAATGAAGCACCAACAGACTTCTACATATTGGTGACCGGAGCTGTTGTAAGTGTTTTTCGTCTAAAATATGTTTGCATCAACATCTTGGATTATGCCTGACATATTCATTTATCCTTCAGGACATAATTGCACGCGTAAATGGAGTGGAGCAGGCAAGTCTAGTTTTTAGTATACCGTTTTAAGTCTTCTAAGGATATGATTGTGGTTGTAAAACCGAAACAGATTTGGTAATGTTTGTGTGTGTTCTTAACAGGTAGTTAATGAAGCACAGAGAGGAAATGTTTTTGGTGAAGTTGGAGTACTATGTTACAGACCGCAGCTGTTTACTGTTCGTACCAAGCGATTGAGTCAGTTGCTTCGTTTGAATCGTACAGTACTCTTAAATCTTGTTCAAGCAAATGTAGGAGATGGAGCAATAATCATGAATAATCTTCTTCAGGTATGCTAAATTTTTCTTGAGAAGCAAACCAAACTGGTCTTGAGGGTCAACAAATTGTTCAATAACAGATATGTTTTGGTTGATGCAGCATTTAAAAGACTCAGAAGATCCAGTAATGACAGGCATTTTGGCTGATACAGAACACATGTTGGCTCAAGGGAAAATGGATTTACCTCTCAGCTTGTGCTTTGCTGCAGCCAGAGGAGATGATTTATTGCTGCATCAGTTACTAAGACGAGGCTCAAGCCCTAATGAAATGGATAAGAACGGGCGAACCGCGCTGGTAAGCCCCAAACCTTCCTCTGCATATACCATCATTCTGCCAAAACAGAAATTTCTTACTCTCTATGTTTCTTATCTGTATATCTCAGCATATAGCTGCATCAAAAGGAAGCCATTACTGCGTCGTTTTACTTCTTGAACATGGAGCAGATCCTAACATTAGAGGTAAGTAGTCAAACATGTCTGATCTCACTAAGTAAAGTAGCTAGGATCATGTAGTTGGATTGAAAGAGAAACTAATTTATCGGAGTTTCGTACATTGTTTACAGATTCAGAAGGTAATGTACCCTTGTGGGAAGCAATCATAGGGAGACATAGCGGAATTGCTAAACTACTTGCAGAAAACGGAGCAAAGTTAAGCTTAGACTCAGTGAGCTATTTCGCGTGCTTAGCCGTGGAAAAAAACAGCTTAGACGCACTCAAAGACATTATTAAATACGGCGGTGATGTTACACTCCCTGATGGAAATGGAACCACAGCTTTACACAGAGCAGTCTCAGAAGGACACTTGGAGATTGTGAAGTTTTTACTTGACCGAGGTGCTGATTTGGACAGGCCGGATTCTTACGGATGGACTTCTCGTGCTCTTGCTGATCATCAAGGGCATGAAGATATCAAAACATTGTTTCATAATCACAGACCCGTGGAGAAGAAACCGAAACCTGTCCCTGGAACACCTGAGATTCCTGCTAGTGGGAAGCCATTAATGAAGTATAGCAGTGAACCTACAATGCATTCAGGAGAAATGCCTCTTGTCTTAGAGGGAGGTCAAGTTGTGGTTTCTCAGAGAAAGAAACTCAATAACTTCAGAAACTCGCTCTTCGGTATCATTTCAGCTGCAAATACTGGTAAAAATTATCTCACCTCTTCATCTGATCACTAATACTTGTTGCTTTCTCGTCAAGTAACCATAATTTTCATTATATTGTTCTGTTCTTTTAGTTACTTCGGTATCAAGGCGTCTTTAGCGAAACTTAAAAATTTTGGTTTTCATTTCAGCTGAAGATGGAGGAGAAGCTTCAAGAAGCCCAGTACCAGGAGGAGGAGGAAGTATGTTTTATCCGGCGAGAGTGACGATAAGTTCGCCGGAAAATGGTGAAACTGGTGGAAAAGTGGTATTGTTACCAACATCTATGGAAGAGCTATTGAAAATTGGGGAAAATAAATTAGGTTTCGTCCCAACTAGAGTACTTACGAGAGAAGGAGCCGAAATTGACGATATCACTCTTATCAGAGATGGTGATTTTCTCATTCTTGCAAGAGATCCTTGATTCACACGCAACTCTTTTGTTTGTGTTCTATATAACCAAACTTTAGTCTTAACACAACTCACAAATTACAGTCAAGCTGGATTTATAGTGAGCCCCAAATCCCAATCAACTCCGAGACTGACACATTTTTTGGTTCTTTTTGTATATACTCTCACTGCTTGCTACATTTTTACATGTATATAATATGCCCTGTTGACTATTTTTGCATCGACATCTACGAGAAGTTACTAATTGCATTCATGAGAACGTATGAAAATCTACGGGAAGTTGCTAACTAATTAATTTTATATTCATCAAAATTTACAAAATTGTTTTTATTCAGAAAAAATGTACAAGGATAAAAGTCTTATTAGTAAAAAATATTTTGCAATTAGAAGAAAATGTATAGTTCATCATGTTTAACCGGTTAAAAAAGAAGCCAAAAAGTCTAAAATGTATATGGAAAAAACGGTATAGTTAGAGTAGTGTACCGGAGTCGAAACCAATCCACACTTAAAAGAGAGCAAGCGTTGTGACTTGTTCGTTAAACCAAAACCAAAATTCAGCAATCTTATCCAAACCGGTTTCATATTTAAATTCATTCCGGTTAGCTGATTTTAATTGTTCTCTGGTTTAATCGCTCAATTTCTCGGCCCGTTGAATCGAACGGTAGAAATTAAAAGACGACGACCGGCGAAAAGCAACACAAGGAGATCATCAGAATTCAGAACCTCAATTTCATCTTCTTCTACTGCTCTCAACACTCACCGAGGCGAAAACGATGTCGTTTTGGTCTATCGTGCTTCCATCTCCTCCTTCCTCTTTATCTACCAACCTCAAGCCTTTCAATAATGGCTACGCAAGGCTCAATCGTCATCTCGTGCGAGCTTCTTCCGATGTTCCTGATTTCCTCTCTGCCGATTGGTAACTCAAAATTTCGTCGCTCTTCTTGAGTTTTCAAGCTTTCGGTGTTACTTGGATTTAGCTAGGAAACGAATTTTGTCATGCGCTTCGATCAATTGATTTGGATAATTCGATTTTGCAAATCCCTAGTTGTTAGGGTTTTAGAATTAGAGATTTCTCAATCATTGTTCTTCATAATTTATATTGTTGGATTGGTTTTACAGGTTGGAGAGCCGTAGGAAACGACCTTTTGGCCCTAGACTTGATGTAATGACACATTGTTTACTGTACCATATGTATTGCTTTTGTCTCTGTTTTTAGTGTGTATTGATCCGAGTTTTAGATTTTCTTTTGGTCATAGTTTAGTGCGGAAGACGCTGTTCGACATCAGCTTGATGCATTGAAGTATAACGATCATCCTCGTGATGATTATGGCATCGAGGTCATGTATCGGGTAAACTACATTACCAAACCTCCTTAGTGCTTCTTTCTTATTATTACAGCTTTTGATATATTTTTTTGTTGAAATAACAGTTTGCCGGATTCGATCCATTCGAAAGATCCACCTATTTCGGTCCTTTCTTTGATCTTGGACAGGTTACTTTTTAACACTTTGATGATCATATTGTTCCTTAGCTAGTAGCTAAGGTTCTCATTGGTTTGGTGCAGTTTGAAAGGTTTAGGCGTATTTTTCATCACTCGTCTTACCGTGTGTTGCTTGGTCACAAGGACAGACAAATCTTAAGCAGTTTGTTCGTGGAGGAGGTATCAATATCATCTCCTTTTTGAAGATGTTGCAATCACTATAGAGCTCTCCCTTGTTGTCTCATGATACCCTCTTTTTTCGATATACAGAACCGTTTCAAGCAGAGGATATGGATTCAGGGAACTCGACCTGATGAAGAGGAGATATTTGAATTCACAATGTTCCAGGTTGGTTCCTATGTCACTTAGAGACCCTAAGAGTTTTGAATGGTTCATATCACGTGGATTTGTGTCTGCAATGATGATGATTACTAAATATGAAATCATTTGTGTGTAATGGCAGCGGATAGGCGGTTCATGGGATGGTTATTGGTTAACGGAAAGCTTGCTTCATGACGGAGATGTGTTTTCAGGAGGGATGGCTTACTGATTCAGCTGCTGAGCTTCATCTCTTTTTCGGGTTATCAATTTGTTTTGCCTGATTATATGCGCAATAATGTATGACACGGTCTTGTAAGTTAATGTTAATATTAGACACGATTAGAATTAGATATTGCTGTATAGGAAACAAGACGAACATAGTAGCCATTTTGTGAAGTATGAAAAATGTATTGTTATCTTTTGTAATTTTCTTTCACATACTCGAAACACATAGATCGAGTTTGACAACAATAGAAGCCTGAAGAGATTTAAGTTCGTTCAATGCCGAACAACAAAACATATACAAACTCTTATCATTTGTCACAAAAAGAACCAAAAGAATAAACATGAAGAGGTTTCTCCAAGTTACCAGTTTGAACATTACCACAAAAAAAATAGGGATTCAAAGAGAAACATGATTCTTCTTCTACACAAGAGATATAATATAACAGCCAAGAGAATATAAACAAAGATGTGTAATTCTTCCTGGATTTTGAAAGATATAGATCAATAAGGTATAGAGTACAAGTCCATAAGTTACCAGTTTTATATATCTATTTTGTAGGCCATGTAGCTTGAGCTGACATAATGATCCCGACGATAACTCCAAATAAACCGAGAGCACTCCCAAAGATCTCAATCACAAGAATCTTAACAAAGAGCGTCGAGTTCTGAGCATCAGACAACGCACAACTGCTTCCAATGATCCCTACACATAACCTACAACAAACACCCTATAAACAGTGAGATTGCATGTCCAGGTTTACAAAGATTCAGAAGAAGAAAAGAAAAGATAACGAAGAAACAGACCCGCATACAAGGTTTGCAAATCCAACAATGATTCCAGAAGCAAAGATTGCATATCCAGCTCTTAGAGACTCAGCATCATACATCTTCGATGATGGTACACTCTCCAACTTCGTTTGTAATATGATTGCAACAATAACACCGTATATAGCCACCGCTTCGCAGAAGATTACACTGATAAAAAACAATTTCAAAGACAATGAACAAACACTTGTTCATTACATAGTTCCTAGCATCTAAAATCAGAGCCAATGTGATCTAATCTATCATCATAAAAAAGCCAATTTAACGAATCCTAGGTCAACCTTCTATGCTACAATCTAATGGTACACGCATTGGTTAACACAAATTACTGAAATTGAAATTGAATCAAAGGCAAAACCTGATGAGATTCTTGGAAGTAATACGAGGAGCTTCAATGGCGGCACCGATCAAACTACTTCCGGTAATGTAAATTCCCCTAAATCAAAGAGAGCAACAAGCTTACGTAAACACGATGATTTCGCAAATCAATTGAAGAAAAGGATATTACCAGGCAGCACCGAGAACGGAGACGCCGATTGAGATGGCGATTCCGATGGCGGAGAAAGTGTACGGAGATATTCTCACCAGAGCCGCGGCCCAAGAACTCGCATGAATAGCCGCCACGCCGGACATTTTCTCTCTCTATATTTTCGATTTGAATCTGATTTGTTTCTTTCTCTCTCTTTCGGAAGAGGAGAAAATTAACAGAGCCTTGTGCGATCTGAGATTGAGGAGAATGTAAATCACGCGCTGATTAATGCGCGTGAGATTACTATACTCATTATCGTACAGGCCTTTGAATTGATTCGAATAGCCCACTTTGATTGTAGTCTTGGGCCTCGTTTCTCTTTCAATTTCCGGCACGATGTCGTTGCGGCTCAGCCCGTAATCCGTTGAATGTATGTTTTTTTAGCATGGAGCAGTTGTTGGTGGTGTACATTATTGTTGAATTGTTGTTTTCGAAAGTTTTTGAGAATTTTTAATTTCTGAAAATTTTAGAAAAAAAAATTGAAATTGATGAGACCACATATTTCTTAAAAGACCATATAACCCCTATTAAAGTTGTTTAATCGAAATTGTAATATATGAATTCTAGTTTTAAGATGATAATAATTTGATTTTTAGTTGATTTTGCCAATAAACAATTAATTTGTTCATACCTTGTACATTTGAGAAAACTCATAGAATAAATACATAACATGTTATATGATTACAATGAGTTCATGTGATTCATAGTGGTCTATTTCATATCTACAAATTTTCAAAGGTTTTATTATTTTAGTTGGAGAGCTTTTGTAAAAACTAGATTAGTGGTAAACTTGAACCTACTCTTTCAAAACTTCTTGATCTCAGATTCTTTTAGAGAATATCCATCAGAGTCTCTTACTTATAGATTTCCCACAAACATAAAAACAAAAAAACTAGAAAAAGAAAAAAAATAATTAAATCGTCTTGCAGCCGAAAAACCATTTCAACAATTAAACAATTAACTAAAACTTTAATTATATAAATATATTATTTGGGAGACTCAAATGAATCTTATACCGATGAAACTGCTTTTATATGTCAAAAACTTGATATTGCCAAAACAGAATATCACAAATATTTATACTTTTATGAGTTCGTTTTAGCATTTACGAAATTTTTTTCAAAAGCTTATGAAAGAGTTTATATGGGTTTTGTATTAAATAGCTCATCACACTCCTTTATTTTTATTACTGATATATATCTAATGTAAGAAATGATAAATGTATGGAGATCTTCTCCAATGTTTTAGCGGTGAGGCTCCTACAGTTTTATGTGAACAACAGCGACAGAGATCTCAGGAACAAATCTATTCAAATGTTGTTGTTTTCCCTCTCGATGTCAGACTTTTCTGCTTATGCCCTTGCTGATATCAAGCCTCTACTTCTCTTATGCTTCAGTGAGCATTCAAACATAAACAAGACTGAAGGAGAAGTGGATTTGAGTTTGCTAAGGAAGATTTCAATGACATTATTCTTGCATGAACATAATTTAGACATGGCTGGAGCTCTCTTATTGTCTTCTCGATCTGGCCAACAGTGAGACATTGTTGGGGTTTTGCATATTCTTGGACCTGCCAACATGTTTGGGATGATAATTTTTGAAACTGCTTTTGTATGTCAAAAACTTATATTTGCGATTGCTGAAAAGAATATCTCAAATAATTTATACTTTTATCAGTTCGTTTTAGCATTTAGGATATTTTTTTTCAGAGGCTTATGAAAGAGTTTATATGGGTTTTGTATTAAATCGCTCATCACACTCTTCTATTTTTATTACTGACTAGATTAGGACCCGCGTATACGCGGCTTTAAAATAAAAAAATTATAATCTGTATAAGAAAAACAAAATTAAGACCCGTGTACGCAGGTTTATAACTAAAATTTTATAACCCGTATAAAAAATAATTTAGATATTCTGTAAAATATTTATAAATTACTTTTAATTTTATTTTTTTCTTTGTTTATTAATTATTTTAATATATTTTAATTTTATAGTTTTTTATTATCAATCATGTTTTAAAATTTTATATATTCATTCGACAAAATCAATCATTACACATGACAAACACAACCTTAAGCCCAACACAAGTAAAGAGAAATGATAAAGTAAGGAGAAAAGACACTGACAATATTAGAGGATACATAAAGACCCAACACAAACCCAACCTTAAGGCCCAATACAAGTTTACAAAACCCTACTATACATTGATTTGTAAACTTGTATTGGGTCATAAGGTTGGGTTTGTGTTGGGCCTTTATGTACCCGGAAAATCAGAAAATTCGAACTTAAAGCTGAATCAGGCATCCCTAGGCTAGGCTTTACACACAGACATGATATTGCTGAAGCGTGCAGCAAAAGTAATTCAGACATGAACCACTAAGCTTTACGTGAATGTGAAGCTCTTAAGCTAACGGAAGAAATGAGAAATATCCCTACACTATTATTTGAGCAATATTACAATATTTTGAACGTGTTAGATTTCGTTTCACTAGAAAAGTCATTAGAAGCATTATTATTATATCCCTATCATATCGATTAGTAACTAACCATAATAATTATACAACAGTTATATTAGAAAATCAAGATATGGTAACAAACTTGATTGAAAGAAACGCAAATCTAGGAAAATTCCTTTAACAACATTTCTTACAAAATCAATAATTTAAAAGATCATTTACTTTTAAGCAAAAAAAAAAAAGATCATTTAATTTTAAGCAAAAAAATAAATAAATAAATAAATTCAGATCTCATTTTTTGGAAATTTTGAATGCGTTATTATAATAGGTTTTTATAAGTTTCCCTTTTCAAATCATAATACAATTTTGCTTAATAATGCAAAAATTTTATTTAAAAAAAAATTAATATGTGGAATGGTTTCTTTTTAATTTAATTGAANGTTTCCCTTTTCAAATCATAATACAATTTTGCTTAATAATGCAAAAATTTTATTTAAAAAAAAATTAATATGTGGAATGGTTTCTTTTTAATTTAATTGAAATCATAAAATATATGATGAGATTTAAGGAAATAACAAATCAATCTAAATGTTTTTGAATTTTATGGAGTAGTAAAAAAAAATTAAGTATACTTTTTTCATTTTCTTCAGATAAAAATATACTTTTTCATATATCATATCTTTCCAAATAAATTCAAATATAATTTTTTCATATATTATAAGACGGGTTATATAGAGGGACGGATTATATAGCAGGACGGGTTAGAACCAATATTAATATAAATTCAAAATATCATTAATCCGGTTCTACAGCACCGCAACACGGTTTAATCATTATNTTTTTTTTTTTTTGGGTAATAAATTTTGTGATTCTTCTCTACAGTTCAATTTTTACTGGATAATGAGAATGACGGAACAATCCATTAGCCCTTATTTTATGAATTTATATTTCACAAATCATATATAAGTGTTGCAATTTTAGGAATGAGGAACTCTCTCTATACACAGACAATACTTAACTTGAATAATATTAGAAATTTTTTAATAAATGTTTTAAAATTATTGGACAGTTGTATAAATTCATAAAGATGAGTCGCAAACAAAAC
>OVAQ01000822.1:0-24526 GCA_900406345.1 Erysimum cheiri | reverse complement strand
TACTAATTTTATCTGCATAGATTTATCCTGCACATAGTGCAAGTTGTTACCTAGTGATGACATTATAAAGATATTAGTATAAATTATTAGGCTACAATCTTTATTGATAATAACTATAAATATATGTTTGATTTTTCAAATGAAATGTATAGTAAAAATCATAAATATAATTTTGCTCTCTCTTAATTTTGACATATATTATTGTTATTATTTCAATTAAACATAATAGAGAAATTAGATATATAAATATAAATTAGTTTAGAAATGTCTCATAAGTTTGCACGTTTATAAATCATTTAAGTTTCGGACACCTGTCAAAAAACCATTAATAAGAATTTGAATTCATTATCATGATGTCAATTGTAAAACTAGGTAACGAATCCTTAAAATCTTTGAATATTAATTCACCATATGATTTGTCAAAATATATTTATTCTGAAGATCTACATGTTTGGAGCATTAAAAAAACGGATAAAACAAATGGAACAAATATAATAGACGAGACGAGTAAAACAAATGAAACATAACAAATGTTAAAATGATAACTTAAAATGATTTAACAATTAACTCACTTTAAAAAATTGAATGACCTTTATTTTAATAAGGATTTGTTTTAAAAACGCATATGCAATTTTAAATTGTTTTTTAAACGTATTTGCACCAACTTTATATTTGTAGTGACAAATTCTACTAAGGCCATGAATGGTAACTTGTCCCGCATCCAAAACCGCACCGTAACAGTGCTGTAACAGTGTCAAAATCTCTACATATACATATGTATCTATGTATTTTTGTTACTATTTGAACCGCACCGTACTTCTCCCGCACCGCAAAACGCAGTTACCATTCAGAGCCTAAGTACTAATTATCACCTCTTTTGTTTTCCTATGTTTCACGCATGGTCAATTTTTTCTACAATGATTTGACCTTAAACACACCAAAGTTTACAAACCGATGATGATGATAAACGTACACCGTATTGTCACGCTCACAATAAAACAACCGCGATGATGATTCAACGTCATTAAAAGACCAAATTGATTTTTACTAAGAAAATAAAATAAAATTACATCCACCTGTCTTATTGAATTATTGGTTGATTCCCATATCTAATAAAGTTAATAAGTTGTAGTTTATAGTAAAACAAATGGAATTGGTAAGGAAATTTTCCATAACAAAATTTGGTAAAAATCTTAAAAAAGAGATTTAGAAATGGCATGCGTGTCATCAAAGGTTCTTTTCACTTTAGGTCTGAGTTGTGTTAGAATTCAATTGGCGCACGTAATTGTTTCGTATCGCGATTTAGGACAAGTACGATTACACGTGGTTACAATCGACGGTCAAGATTTCTTCTTCCAGATAGAGGAGCGATACGTCACGCCATTCAACAAGTTCTCTTCTTCCTCCTTCATTTGATTTTGAGTTTTGATCTGCCCGTTAAAAGTCTCGGGCAGCTGCCCATTAAAGATGATTTTATTTTATTTATTTCTGTCTTCTGGTGAAAGAAGCTTAATATAAAGCTTCCATGGCTAACCTTGTTTAAGCTTCTCTCCTTCTCTCCTGTGTCTCTTGTTCATTAGTTTTTCTACTTTTTTTTTTCCGGGGGAGAGTGATGGAGTGTGAGTGTTGAACGATTCGGACGATCGCATGGCTGAGATTTGTTACGAGAAAGAGACAGTGATGACGAAAACGACGGCGACGGTGGTGAAGAAGACGACGTCGACAACGAGGAGACGAGAACGGAGCTCGTCTCAAGCAGCGAGAAGGCGGAGAATGGAGATCAGGCGGTATAAGTTTGTCTCCGGCGAACAAGACCCCGTACTCATCGACGGAGAGGCACAGAAGCGTAGGAGACGAGAATCCGCCGTCGCAGCCTCCGCATCCGCCGTGTTCTACGAGACGGCGAAGGAGGTTGTCGTTTTATGCGAGTCTCTGAGTTCTACGGTTGTGGCATTGCCTGATTCAGGGGCTTATCCTAAATACGGCGTCGCTTCAGTCTGTGGAAGAAGACGGGAAATGGAAGACGCCGTTGCTGTACATCCGTTTCTCTTCCGTCAACAAACGGAATATTCCTCCTCCGGAATTCACTACTACGGCGTTTACGATGGCCATGGCTGTTCTCATGTACGACGCCGTTTTATAAAAAATGAGCTTAGTTGCTGTTACGACGTCGTTTTTTTAATGTTGTAAATTTTTGAAATATGTTTAGGTAGCGATGAGATGTAGAGAAAGGCTACACGAGCTAGTGCGTGAAGAGTTTGAGGCTGATGCTGACTGGGAAAAGTCAATGGTGCGTAGCTTCACGCGCATGGACATGGAGGTTGTGGCGTTGAACGCCGATGGTGCGGCGAAATGCCGTTGTGAGCTTCAGAGGCCAGACTGCGATGCGGTGGGATCCACCGCGGTTGTGTCCGTCCTCACGCCGGAGAAAATCATCGTGGCGAACTGTGGTGACTCACGTGCCGTTCTTTGCCGTAACGGGAAGGCCATTCCTTTATCCTCCGATCATAAGGTTTTTTCATCGTTCGATAATCTCTCTTCTTTTGTTTTTCATTGTCGAGATTTTTTATCCGTTAGATCTACGGTTATGGTTTACTGTAATGGAAACGAGAATTTCGTTACGTGTCGCCTTCGAAACTTGCCCATCAATTTCTCGTTGTTTAGTGCCTTTTTCTCTTTTTTCTTATATTATTTGATGCATTTTTTTAATTATTTATTTTTTTTGGAAAAAAATGCAACACCTGGACGGCGATTAGGAATGTAAATGACTTTTTTAGATTAGAAGATCTGATAAAGTTTCTGTGTTTTAGATTCTTTAATCCGTCGTGTCATTGTTATCAAATCAATGACTCTTACCTTTCTCTCTCTTTGTCATGATTAATCAGCCGGACCGTCCGGACGAGCTAGACCGGATTGAAGCAGCGGGTGGTCGGGTTATCTACTGGGATGGCCCACGTGTCCTTGGAGTACTTGCAATGTCACGAGCCATTGGTCAGTTAATTGATTACACTTGACGGAAACACTCTCTCACTATCCTAATGTGTGTACAAATCATCCGTACTTTAAACAACAACAATGATAATTAATCCTCGGTTCGCCGCGAAAATTGTTTTTTCAGGAGATAATTACTTGAAACCGTACGTTATCAGTAAACCGGAGGTAACCGTGACGGACCGGGTCAAGGAAGACGATTTCCTTATACTCGCAAGCGACGGTCTTTGGGACGTTGTCTCAAACGAAACTGCATGCAGCGTCGTTCGAATGTGTTTGAGAGGAAAAGTCAATGGTCAACTATCGTCCTCAATGGAAAGGGAAATGACCGGCGCCGGCTCCGGGAATGTGGTGGTCGGAGGAGGGAATGTTTCGGACAAAGCGTGTGAGGAGGCGTCGGTGTTGCTGATGAGGCTTGCATTGGCTAGACAAAGTTCGGACAACGTAAGTGTTGTGGTGGTTGATCTACGACGAGACACGTAGTTGTTTCTTGTCTCTCTCTCTCTCGTAATGTTTAGTTTTTTGCCCTGAGTCATCGACTTTTGGGCTTTCTCTTTAACCTGTTTTTTTGCTCTTCGGTGTAAGACGAAGGGTTGTTAATTTAGCATGACTTTGGGTTATGTTACTGTGTAGTGAATGTCGGTTTAGATCTACAAAGATTTTCACCGGTAGTGAAACCGTAGAAAAGCCGTGAACTTTGGTACATATGTGAAAGACTGAGTTCGGTTTCTGAGTAATTATTTGGTAAATCCGATCATATCAGAAATTTAAGAAGAAAAAAATGTTGAATTAGTTGATGATAACAAATTTAATTTTTAATTTATTTTAATTATAGGATAGGAAGATATTTATAGGAATCTTCGAAATGTTAGACTGATTGTTTTATTGGACGAAGAAAAATTAATGTTTTTAATGACGTTTTCGAGTGGATTGTATATAACAAAGCAAACTATTGAAATAACAATATACTTCAAAAAGTTATTTGGGTGGATTAAAGTTTAATGACATTCTCTTTGTTTACTTGTTATGGAACGTCTTTTTCTTATTATATAACGATTCTTTTTTGCCGACATATATAATCTAGGAAAAACGTTTATATATTTGTTAACAAGTGATCAAGAATCACGCCAAGACAAGGTTAGAATAGGTTAGCTCAAAAGGCTAATACGCTTCATATTTCATATCAATCTTTTGCTGTACCTCCTGTTTAATTTGGTTGACAAACTATTTGTATTATCCCTTTACGATTTAATAAAAGTTCTGCAAGTTGTAAAAAAAAAAAAAAAGAAGACAAGGTTATAATAGCGTGTGGTTCACACACGCCCATGTGAATTCCGATTCTTATGACTGAAATTGGAGGTTTTCTGCTTTAACCACGTAGAAACTATTTTTTTTTTTTTTTTTTAAGAAACCAAAATATTGATAGAAGGCTTCGGTAACTTCCAACCGCCGCAATTGAAATTAAACCACCTTGAAAGTTTACTAATCAAAGAAGTGGTTAGACAAAGCGGTTGGAGAACAAAATTAGAAATAGCGTTTGGAAACCAAAAAGAGCGTTAATTTTATCTATATAAAACATCTTTTACAGAGTTATAGCTAGATCATCAAAATATCAAAACAAACATCACCAAATAAGTGAATTTATCGTAGATTTTGATGAGTGAGACGTTTTCTTTAACCCACATTCGTATCAATAAGTCAAATTGAAAGCCCAGAACTCGAATGATATTCTTAGGTTTCCAACGTTTTCATGATGTTAAATATGCGAGAGCAATGCATTTTAGGAATCATCAAAATTTTAACTTACAAGTAAAACTCAAAAGTCAACTAAGAAATCCATACTAAATCGTCAAATTGTTTAGGATGTTCAAATTAACACATCTTCAAAATAGCATGTTTTTCTAGAATTATATTTTTAACAAATTGTTTAGCATGTTTTTATAGAATTAGATTTGTTGATGCTACTTATGTAAGCTCAAAATTTGTAATTCTAATATGACAAAAAAAAAAACGATAACATGTCAAATTCATCACATACCAATCATATTAAAGTATATTTAATCTCATAAAACAAGCACATCCCGAACAATTTTACTTCTGGTAAGGATTTTTATATTGCGACATACACATCTCTATTCAATGGCTATAAGGAGAAAACAATTTTGTAATTGTTTTTTGACGATGTCCTTTGATTCAATTTATCGTATACACTGTTTGACTATTAGATACGTGACAAACTTATTTTTTGTACGTTATATATATATTTAGATCTTATTCTACAAAATTTTAGAAAAGTTTAAAGCCTTTTTTAGCTGTAATTTTTTCAAAAAATTCGATTTAAGTTTTTTTTATAATTATATTTTCTTTTCTTTTTGATGTAAAAAGAGAAAAAAAATAGATTTTCTTTTATCATTGATTTTTCAACTTATGGAATTTATCTTTTGGATGGGCTCACTTTCAAGGTCAGAGAGTTATATATATTTATGGGCCAATTTTGTTTCCTGTAAGCCCAAATTAGATATATTCCATTTTATCGCCGGCGGTCATCCTCACCGTTAAATCGACGTTTGAATTTCCGAAGAGGGGAGAGGCGGGAGTAAATCTGGTGCGGACGTTGTTGGAATCTTACAATGGACTCACACCATGCGTCTCTAGGACGCCGGACTGTAAGGATTCTCTGTTATCGCCGTCTTCATCTTCGCTTGACGGTTTCTTAACATCGGTGTGGTTTTGATTTCTGTAATCTTGTAGTTGGAGGAGATTCGTCAAAAGAGAGCTGCTCAAAGGCTGAGCAAAGCTGCTTCAGGGCCAGATCTTAGCGAAATTCGGAATCCTGCTGGTACTTTCATCTCTAATTTCATTGTTTATGACCTCTCTTTTTTCCCCAGCTTTGCAATTTTGATTGATTACTTAATTGTTTCAATTGTAATGTGTTTTAGATTTTCCAGCGATCAGAAAATCTGAGAGCGGAAATCGACTATCTGAGGTAACATTTCTCTGAGATATTAATTCTGCTTATAAACAATTTAACCTATAGTTGATCTAATTGGATCCGTGAGAATTGCGATGATCGTGATATTGAGCATGCCTGAATTTGAATATTGTCTTCTAGGATTTATGGATGATTTTGAATTTGCATATTGTCCGAGGATTGGCTCAATGGGAGTTTTGTATTGGTTTTGGTAATGGTTTGTTTTTGAATTACTTCCACAGACAGATGTTGGTGCTTTATATTCCCAGCTTAAAGAACTGCAGAAGAAGAATGCAGAAATGGAGGAGCGCAACAAGATTTTGTCCTCAAAGGTATTGGTTACCTCTTTTCCTTGTAGCAAATCAGAATTCTTACGTTTTGCTTTTGAATAAAAATGTATTGATGATGTATTTTGTTCATTGGCTATTAGCTTCAGACAAAGGAAGTCGAGAATGAATCACTTGAGACTCGGTTGAATGCCCTGGTAAGTGACAAGTAAACGTGGCTACAGTATGTTGAGTTCGTGTCCAAAATGTTTTGTGAGGATTGGCATGCAATTTGAATCTCTGGGAAGTCCATTTGGCAAAATTTTTAAGATGTCTTGACATATGCTCTTGTGGATGGGTAACAGGAACAAAACACAGTGCCATCTCTGAGAAAAGCCCTCAAGGAAATTGCAATGGAGAAAGATGCTGCTGTTGTTTTACGAGTAGGGAATACTCATGTTTTAGTACTTTTGCTGCAAATAGTATCTCCCCCCTTGATTTCATTTTGATTGGCATAGCTATTGCTTATAGGAGGATCTGTCAGCTCAAGTTAGGACTCTTAAGAAGCGTGTTAAAGAGGCAGAGGAGGAACAATATCGAGTATGAATACTGTCTTCTACCTTCCAAATATTGAAATTTCTCTTTCTTTTTTTTTTTATAAAAAAATTCCATAACCCATTGTTGATAGGCTGAGGAGGATGCAGCATCTCTGAGAGCAGAGCTTAACTCGATACAACAGCAAGCAATGGGTACTTCATTTGTTGGAGCGTCATCAATGGGAGTTTCCCCCGACCAACTATCATTATTAGAAAAGGAGATGGCTAACCTAAAGCTAGAATTGCAGGTTCGAATGTTTTTAAAACAGATAATATGTTTCATGTGAGAGTCTTTGTTTCCTCGATAATAATGTTATTAACATTCACAGAAGGAAACAATATTGAGGCACCAAGAACAGCAGCGTTTAGCTGAAGAACAAACCCGAGTTGCTTCGTTAATGTCTGAAAAGCAGGAACTGGAACAGAAAATTTCAGATTTATCCAGCGGGGCCTCAGGTAATATGCAACGCTATACAATTCTCTTTGTTTCAAAACAAGTCCGTATTGCAACTGTTACACTCATCAGGTGTCTGAGTCATTCTGAAATTGTTTTACCGAATGTGTACTGTTGGATACATATCAAAGTTATTTGTTATGACTTTTTCCGTGCTATTTGTTATGCAGAAGTATCAGAGTTAGGTCAAAAAGTATTTTCAGTGGTAAGAAAATCTTATAACCCATTTTTGCCATTTACCAGCATATAAGCCTTTACATTTTATAGAATCCCTTAGTTTTTAGTTTTGATGGTTTTCATGTAGGAAGATAAAGAAAAACTCGAGAAGCAGTTGCATGATATGGCTGTTGCACTTGAAAGATTGGAGAGTAGTAGGCAGAAACTTCTCATGGAGATTGACAACCAATCATCTGAAATAGAGAGGCTTTTTGAGGAAAACTCGAACCTCTCAGCTTCCTATCAAGAATCAATCATCATATCAACGCAGTGGGAGAATCAAGTAAGTTTCTCACGATTATCTTTAAATAAGAGACATTTTCTTGGACTTTACCTTGATTTGTAGCAAATCGTATAGGTGAAAGAGTGTCTAAAGCAAAATGTAGAACTCCGTGAAGCTCTAGACAAGTTAAGAACAGAACAAGCTGGATCTCTTTCACGAGTGTCTTCAGAAGTTCAGGCAAATGGGTCACATGGAACTGAAACTTTGTCCCTCAAGGTTTTGATCTCTAAGTATCGAAATAGAACTAAACTTCAACTCAAACTGTTGATTTGTGTGATTAAAATACCGCATTACCTTTTCTTCAGGGCGAACTTGCGAAAGAACAGAGCAGAGCTGAATCGTTATCTGCTCAAGTTCTCCAACTCTCAGCTCAACTCCAGCAAACAACACAAGCATACAATGGGCTCATGCGCATGTAAGTTTCACACGGGACTTTCATCAATCTATTAAGATTCTATGGTCTTGTTTATGTGTTTATTTGCGCTTTGATGCAGCTATAAACCTGTGCTTCGAAACATTGAGAGCAGCTTGATCAAACTGAAGCAAGATGGATCTGTTACAGTGGCACAGTGAATCGGGAACCAAGTGCACATCTGAGTATTGAATGTATATTTTTATACAACCAATCCCCTATTTGGAACTAAGGGGACTGTGAAACGAACACATTTTTCTTTACTGAACAATTTCATCGAATTTCTTAATCTCGGTTCCTCTCGGATTCAGTAGAGACAATGATCCAACTGGTTTCGTTGGTAATTAA
The DNA here is from genome assembly GCA_900406345.1 of Erysimum cheiri. Taxonomy (NCBI): domain Eukaryota; kingdom Viridiplantae; phylum Streptophyta; class Magnoliopsida; order Brassicales; family Brassicaceae; genus Erysimum; species Erysimum cheiri. The sequence goes on along the minus strand of OVAQ01000822.1, from coordinate 15,989 downwards.
TCTATACCTCAAAGAAACTAGACCATTTGTCCCATTTAACTTGGATTGGGCTAATTATAACCGTGTGGCTAAAATTTTAACGGTTTAGATCCTTCATTTGAGCGGGAAATGACTTCATCTGTGGCGGCGATCACCGGAGGGCCATCAGTTTTCCGGCGTGAACCCGATTCAAACACTCTCAGACTATCACGCAGGAAAACATTAATTTCTTTAATACGGAACTGCACGAACATTTCCCAAGTTCCATCGATTCAGGCCAAGATCATTCGGAGCTTCCATGACCAAGATGCTTTCGTTGTTTTCGAACTTATCCGTCTCTGCTCCACTCTCAATTCCGTCGATTACGCCTACGACGTGTTTCGTTACGTATCCAACCCTAATGTATATCTATACACAGCCATGATCGATGGTTTTGTGTCATCTGGTCGTTCCGCTGATGGAGTTTCGCTGTATCATCGGATGATTCACAGTTCGGTTTTACCCGATAACTACGTGATCACCTCAGTTTTGAAAGCTTGTGATTTGAAGGAATGTAGAGAGATTCATGCTCAGGTTTTGAAACTAGGTTTCGGGTCTAGCAGATCGGTGGGGCTAAAACTGATGGAGGTCTACGGGAAATCTGGGGAATTGATTGATGCTAAGAAGGTGTTCGATGAAATGCCTGAAAGAGATCAGGTTGCAGCAACAGTGATGATAAATTGTTATTCTGAATTTGGTTGTGTTAAGGAGGCTTTAGATTTTTTCCAAGATGTTAAGATTAAAGATAAGGTTTGTTGGACTGCGATGATTGATGGGTTGGTCAGAAACAAGGAGATGAACAAAGCATTGGAGCTTTTCAGGGAAATGCAGATGGAGGATGTTATTCCTAATGAGTTTACAGCTGTTTGTGTTTTATCTGCTTGCTCGGATTTGGGTGCGTTGGAGCTCGGGCGCTGGGTACATTCGTTTGTTGAGAATCATAAGATGGAGCTTAGTAACTTCGTAGGCAATGCTTTGATCAATATGTACTCAAGGTGTGGTGACATCAATGAGGCAAAGCGGGTTTTTAAGGGAATGCGAGACAAAGATGTCATTTCATATAACACGATGATTTCTGGATTAGCAATGCATGGGGCTAGCTTTGAAGCTATTAATGAATTTCGGGATATGGTGAACAGAGGATTTAGGCCGAATCAGGTGACTTTAGTTGCTCTTCTTAATGCATGTAGCCATGGAGGTCTGTTGGATATAGGGCTTGAAATTTTTAATTCTATGAGGAGAGTTTTTAATGTTGAACCGCAAATTGAGCATTATGGATGTATTGTCGATCTTCTTGGCCGAGTGGGGCGACTAGAGGAGGCTTACAGACTCATAGAAGACATGCCGATAGAACCGGATCATATCATGTTAGGATCTCTTTTGAGTGCTTGTAAGATCCATGGAAACATGGAACTCGGTGAAACAATAGCCAAGAGACTACTCGAATCTGAGGATCCAGATTCTGGGACATACGTTCTCTTATCAAATATTTACGCTTCATCAGGGAAATGGAAAGAATCTACGGAAACCAGAGACAGTATGAGAAAATCAGGGATTGAGAAGGAACCAGGATGCAGTACTATCGAAGTGGACAACCAGATCCATGAGTTTCTTGTGGGAGATATAGCACACCCTCATAAAGAAGCAATTTATCGGAGATTACAAGAACTGAATCGAATTCTTAGATTCAAAGAGACTGGTTTACTGGTAATCAGTGATTTGTAGTGACAGATACACATTGTTCTCAGGCAAGTTATGTCTTTGTTCCTCAAAACTATGTCTCTTCTTCTCTCTGTTTTTGATATATGATTTGAAGACACAAGAAAGGAAATTAGCAAAAAGTTAAAAGAAGTCTTCAGGCTGGATTGAATAAGCCACGATGGGACTTCTGACACTGTGACTCCCATCAGACCAAATCAAAGACGAACTTACAATACTTCCATCCTTCAGTTCTTTACCAGAGATGGTCACTTCAAACGACTTCTTCTCCTTCAGGAAACTGAATCTCAGTATCTCTGGTTCTATGCTAATCTGAATCTCCGGTCCAAGAGGAACTACACTCGCCTTGTATGTAGAGTTTGGGAATCCAACATTAGTAAGGGTTCTTCTAAACGTGACATTGAATGGATCAAGAGCAGAGACAAACGTAGTCATTGTCGGGTAATTCAGATCCTTGACTTCTGTTCTTTCCGAACAAGTGACATTCTGTCCTGAGATTTTTGTGAGCAACCTTGAATCAAAACCCTCTGCACATAACATTTTGAGGTAATCTTCTGTTTCTACTTCATACACAAGTCCCGGGTCGCTTGCTTTGGTCGGATTAATTTGGCCCGACCCATATGCAAATTCTTGCTCCGGGTTCTTCTTAAGGTTCATGGGGCTAGCTGCAAATATACCATGACAATACTCTGTTTTTTATCCCTCCGACAGTAAGAAAATCAGAAGAAACTATTGTTTTTAAACATTACCAGTTGTCATGATAGCGGATTTGATTGCCGAAGGAGACCAGTCCGGGTGAAAAGACTTGACATAAGCCGCTACACCTGCCACATGAGGACAAGCCATTGATGTGCCACTCATTACACTATACCTCACACTTCTCTTGTCCTCAGGGAACAATAAACCTGAGGGAGAAGCTAGCGGAGAATAGGCAGCCAAAATCTCTAGTCCAGGTGCACTTACGTCAGGCTGCAAATTAACATTGATGTTAGTCCAAAAACATTCGATTATAAAACCAGCACAAGCTTTATGATCTTTGCTCCAGTTGCATTACCTTCAAGAGGTTCTGAATAATGGAACTTGGCCCGCGAGAAGAGAAAGACGGAACATAAGGAGCTTCGCTATCAACTATCTCTTCGGTTCTCAGTATCTCCGCCTGTGGGTGCCTGCAAATTTCACTCTTTTAACATTTCAAGACCGAACAACAAAGCCGTTCAGATTCATCAAATACATTTACTTACTCTGCAGACTCAATGTATGACTTGATAGATTTGTACTCCTCTAAACTCAGAGAAGACGCAGGAATTGGAAGCACAGAGGCGCTGTCTGGATACAATGTCTTTTGAACAATGGCTCCAATGGCTCCTGCTAGGTAAGCCTCTCTGCTTCCCCAAAAGTCATCGCAGAGGACGATCTTCCCATTGACCAGGTCTCTGTCCACACACCCGCTTGAGCAATAACTGTCAATAGCAGCGATCATTATAATTTATAGGCATCAATGTGTTTTGATTCAAGATTCAGATTGGAACGTGGAATAATTTAAGAAGAGATTTCTACCCGGCTCGGGCTTGGGAACACTTTCTCGACACGTTTTTGCCGTAAACGATCGGGAATTTTGTCCCATTGAGATTGAATGGATTAATTGATATACCCTGTTTAAGAAACAGAGTATCAACGACTCTCAACTTTTTCCAAATTTGAACAATGCAGTCATAAAGCTGAAATGACTCACTTTGATTCAAAAAAAATCTAAGTAAATGTACCGTTAATGCTTTTCCGTTACCAAGAACGACTCTGTCAATGAAACGCCGGTCCGTAGCGCTGGCCGCGACGGTTATCAACCATGGTGAGACATTTGCCACCGAACCTTGCTCTGGCCCATTGTTTCCGGCGGAGCCCACCGTGATAATTCCTCTAGACATTGCGTGAAACGAACCAATGGCTACAGAAGTGTTCAATAAGTTAGAGACATAGTCGGTTGAGATTGATATGGAGATGACATCAACACCGTCGGCAATGGCGTCATCAAACGCAGCCAGAATATCTACATCGTTGCAGCGGTTGGGACCTTTGAGACAGACTTTATAGGCGGCAATTCTCGCCGAGGGAACTCCACCACGAGCCGTACCTTGAGCCAGGCCGTAAAAGCTGGCGCCTTTAACCGCATTGCCAGCAGCCGTTGATGCAGTGTGGGTTCCATGGCCTTCCTCGTCTCTTGCTGAGTCGGTAAATTTGGGGTAAAACCTAGCTCCGATGAGTTTGCTTGTATCACAAGAAAGTTAACCCCAAACGTTTAGCACTTACATTTACATAAGTTTTATAATTTTTATAACTTTGTAACGAGTTTGATAAGAAAAGGTTAGAATATAATTTTACTTGTTGCAAGTGAAGTTTTGGCCACCTCTACAAGAACCTTTCCATGTCTTTGGAGGCGGACCAAAACCTTTGTCGTCGAAGCTCTCAGATTCCGGCCAGATTCCGCTGTCAATGACTCCGACAATAACATCACTTTCTTTCACAGTCTCTCGTTTCGCTGTCTCACCAAATCCCACAAAGTCCCATGATCTTGTTGTCGTCAGTTCATGACTTTTGCTTGGAAACACAGATACTACCTCTTTCATATCTACATTCAAAGGTTATGTTATTTAGAAAAGATCTTACCAAAGTTTCTGACAATTGTTTTTTGGTAAGAAGTTATATGGTTAATGAGTTACTCACTTTGCAGTTTCTGACTCTCGGCTTGAGATAGATTGGCAGCGAATCCATTGAAGCTCCTTTTATAGCTTCTAATAAGCAAATTCGATGCAGCCCTGAAAGGAAGAACCAGAGACGAAGAGAATACTGTAATAATCTTGATCCTCTTACATAAATTACATATGTACGTAAATTGTTTTGAATCCGGATCATAAATAAAAGGTTGAATCTTACATATTGCCAACAAGTTTTTGGAGCATACTGAGATGGTGAGATGGAGGTGAGTACCCAATCTCAGGAAGTGTTCCCATATACACAATATACACCTGCATATAAGGTGTAAAGATATAGAGAGACTTATTATAAGGTGTTTAGTTCAATGGACATCTCACAAAACAGAGTAAAAACTTGAACTTGCCTGTCTAATATCATTTGCAGACGCATCTCCGGTGAACATGAATGCTAAACAAATTAAGAAGAGAGATATAGAAAACTTAGCCATTTTGTGGAACTCTACACGAGAGAGCAAAATTGGGATTGTGATTGAGAGGAGGAATGTGTTACATAATAGATCTTATAATCATCATTGACTCATTGTCATCAACAATATGGAAATTTATTAAAAAAATGCATTTTCAAAGTCATATAGTTCACTAAAAATTGAGAAAAACTTTCAATGAACTTTTAATTAGTACATTTGGCTAAAAATTTAATTTTTGGTTTGGGTCAATATTTCATACATAGATACATATTAAAATCTTACTTTGTTGGTAAAAGGCAATGACCTCAAATTCAATAGTCAAAGAGGTCTTGACCAAAAAACAAATCCTATTAGGAAAGTTGATGAATGGGAGAAGCAATTGATGATTTTTAAATGTGTTTTCCATACAAGAGGAAAAGTACTTTATGTTTCAGTTATCATGGTCTAAATGATATCTAGTTCGATAACAACGAACAGAACCAGAACCACAATGGAGGACTCTACTATATTTACAAAGCAACAATCAACCATTACCTATGAAATATTATAATTAACAATCAATGAAACATTCATTCAATTTCAAATTATACAATTTTCATTGAGATATGTAGAATTCGTGATGACAACAGTTTGAACAAATACAAAGTTGACTAACTCGCATTTAAGTTAAATCCCACAAGCTTGTTTCAATCTTCCCGGATAAAACATATCCAAAATTTCAACTTTTATGGGACTATAATACAACTTTATCACAGGGCAACATTCTCTATAAAAGAAAGAAGACCAAAATCGAAATCGGCCTGAAACTTCTATGCGGCTGCTGGATCGTTTATGACTCCCAAAAAATCGTCTTTGATGGTACCCACACAAAACTGCAAAATCAAAGACAAATGTGCAAATTGATAAGAATAAAGCCATAAAAGCACACAGGTCAAGCCAGCCATAGCTAAAAAACCATTAAATCTAACTATAAGTTGCATTGTGGATAGAGTTATGAAGATGGTACGTACTATCTCGGTGGCATCAACTCTTGTTCCAATAATCTTTAGTCTCACTTCACATTCCTTCTGGATCTTAACCTGCAAGAAGCATAGGAAGATTGAGTTTCTTGAAGATAGATGAGACACCAATAAGACTGTTGGAAACAAGAAATAGAGAAAGAAACACACTGATCCATCTGATGTGGTATAATTAGGCATGTCTCCAGCCTGAAACTCCATATCATCTGGGATTAACTGTGATGATTGTAAAGAGGAGAAGAAGAGTAAGTATAAGCACATAGAACCAAAAAAGACATGGAGGTCAAAATCATTATGTAAGATCATAAGCTTACATGCTTAGACACAAAAATCTGAACAGGGCCAGCTTCAGCGAAGAACCCCATCTGTAATATATTAGGAATCCCATAAGTACAGACTGATTTTTCACTAAAGACATCGAACTATATAAAACAATAGATATATGTATACCTTGTTGACCAAAGTGACGACAGCTTCCAAAATCTCGCCTTTGAAAGGTCTGAAAACGACGCATTGGTATTTAACTGGAAAGGTGACAAAACCAGTCCCATCTCGGATCAAACCCTTTCCTATGCTTTCTATTCCTGTTATCGCCACTACAAACCCATGACGGCCACTGTACAAACCACACGGAGAAAATAAAAAGTTGCCTTAAGCATCAAATATGATAATGCAATGACTAAGCTAGAGGCTTCAAAAACAAATCAATTCTAGATACAAATTTAACAGATCTAACTACTTTCTAAAACAAAAACTTAGTGACAAACGACAGATAAGAATTTCTCTGATTAAATTTTGGTTTACACCATGGAACATACTCAAAACATTCAATCAGTTTCACCCACTTACATAAGCTCAAGCATGTTTCCATGCCACACCAAAAATCTAGCCAAACTATACTAAAAAACAACTCTTTTTAGATATAAAATTTCTTGAAACACAGACTTAGTCACACAGATTCTACAATGTTGCAGCAAACGCCAACGACATATACTACAGAAAAAGTTTCGACTTTAGTATCAGATACAAAAGGAGAAACATGATATTGGATCTGAGAGATTTGTAAGCTGCTATGGACTAACTTCATGTCTGAATCCTAAGAAATAAACTAACTAAAGGGTTCAAACAAATCCCTAAAGATACAAATTCATCGAATTTTCACTGTCTGCACTGATATAAAAAAGCCAGACTTTAGTCATAATCAGCATACAAGACTCCAATGTAGCTAAAAGGACGATTTTTCTTCGAATTGAATTCATTCTGCGCTACATACAGAACTCAAACAGCCAATTAATTCCAAAACCGAATCAATTGAACGAAACGGAGCTTAGGGTTTCGAAAAAGATGCAATCTTTTCTTGTCAGTGGAAAACGAAGCCGAGACTTAGAAACAAGATGGAGGATTGAGGAAAAGGGTTTCCGATTAAAGTATCCAAATTGTTGATTTTTGTAGAAGCAGAGACGAGAACAAAGATAAGAAACCTGCAAGTGCCTTCGACATCTTTCATTAGCTTAGATACAAGATTTTCACGAAGGTTTCGACCAAAGAATCGAGGATGCAACTGCATGTTTCGCTCCAATACTATGTGGAAGAACATCTCGCACTGTCTCTCTCTCTCTCTCTCTGCTCCTTAGACTCGTTGAATGTCTTATTGAACAATTTAGTTTCGTTCGACCGGAATCAAACAACTCGCTGGTTATAAAAACCTGCCCAAAGGTAGGTTTTCTATCAACCGTCCGATCCCGAGAGGCTGAACGGCTCAGATTGCTTAATGAATTTTCCTTTTTCTTTGTGCTCTATGATACTATTGTTTTCCTTTTCTCCAATTACATTTTTTAACGTACTAAATTTCTATAAGGATATTTCTTGGTGCTCTATGATCAAACATGTTTTGATTCATTTAGTACAATATATAGATTGATTTTATTTGTAAAACATCTTGTTGTTGAGCTTGCACTACCCTCCTTAACAAATGCAAAAATTAGATGATGAGATTTGATGTGTCTTTGATTCTTAATCACAATGAAATCATATTCTTCAAGAAACACAACAGTTTATTCTTTATTTGATGCATCATAAGTAACAGAAAACAACAGTACTCATAACAAGACAGATACTTATAGAGACGAGCACGTCCTTGTTTGATTCTGAATAAACTATGGATCAGCCGGAGGATAACCACCGTAAGGTGGAGGTGTTAAGTAATGTGATGGCGGTGGATACTTTTCACGCGGTGGCGACGGATAAAAAACCGGCGGGGGATATTTCTTGATCGGAGGCGAATGGTATTGTACCGGCGGCGGAGGACACTCCTTTGGAGGAGGATACGTTTTGATCGGCGGAGATGGATGTTCCACCGGCGGTGGATACTTTTCAGGCGGAGGATACGTTTTGATCGGCGGAGATGGATGTTCCACTGGCGGTGGATACTGTTCAGGCGGAGGATACGTCTCAATTGGCGGCGGAGGACACCCCTTTGGAGGAGGATACGTTTTGATCGGCGGAGATGGACGTTCCACCGGCGGTGGATACTGTTCAGGCGGAGGATACGTCTCAATTGGCGGCGGATACTGTTGCGGAGGAGGATATTTCCTGTACGGTGGCGATGGATACTGCACCGGTGGAGGATACGTCGTTGGCGGCGGTGTAGGTGGCGAATATGGAAATTTTGGTCGCCATTTAGACGGCGGCTTCCAGGGCCAATGAAACCAATTAGAAACAGAGTTTGTAGAAGCAGAGGAAGCCAAACAGCAACCGAAATTGCTTCCTTGTGTTACTGACAACACTACGAGAGCAAAAATAACAACAAAAGACTCCATTTTTGTTGTTGTTGTTGTGAATAGCAAGCTAAAAAACGGGTTTTAAAGTAAACAGAGGACTCAATAATCTATACTACACATCGCAGTGACATTGCCACTTTGCATTAAACCTCACAGCTGGTTTTAAAACCCTAAATTCAGGACGTAAAAGTGACAGAGAAGCTTTTGGAACCATTCTCATTTAGAGTATGACAGTTTCATATAGAAGAACAAGGATTTTGACTTTTAAGTCAACTTGTTTTCGCTTTTTCCTTCTGCAGAAATCTCTCCAATTGTCAAGAAATTTGCAGCGACGACCACAATAAATCAGAGAATCTGTTTTTCAAAGAGGCTTTGAGTGGTGAAGAATCCGTGAAACCCAAGATTCCGTAAGTGTATGTGTGTGTGATTCCGTAATTGCTTAATGAATTTTCCTTTTTCTTGATGCTCTATGATATTGTTTTCCTTTTCTCCTACCACATTTTTTACCTTTATACCAATTACATTTTTTAACGCACTAAATTTCTAAGTATAGTTCTTTTATATAACGTTGTTACTAGTTTAACGCGATATAGATAGATGAAACTTGTTGATTTAACTCGAATAATGTTGTTCAAGTGTTGTCATATAATATTATGCGTATATGTTATAACAATATGATCAACATGTTTTGATTCATTTAGTACAATATCTAGATTGATTTTATAAGAAGATGTATCTAGAAGATATGTAATAGATTATGGAAGATTTTACTTGTAAAACATCTTGTTGTTGAGCTTGCACTACCCTCCTTAACAAATATGCACAAATTAAATGATGAGATTTGATGTGTCTTTAATTCTTAATCATATTGAAATCATATTCTTCAAGAAACAGAAACAGTTTATTCTTTATTTGATGCATCATAAGTAACAACAACATTACTTATAACAAGATAGATACTTATAGAGACGAGCACGTCCTTGTTTTATTCTGAATAAACTATGGATGAGCCGGAGGCGAATCGTGCTGTTCCTTTGGAGGATGATACGGCGGTGGATGCGGTTCAGACGGAGGATACGGTTCAGTCGGAGGATACGGTTCAGTCGGAGGATACGGTTCAGTCGGCGGCGGAAAATACGGAGGAGGTGGCGGATGTTTATGTTTCCAGGGCCAAGGAAAATTAGGAACAGAGTTTGTAGAAGCAGAGGAGGCCAAACAGCCAGGAATAATGCTTCCTTGTGTTACCAACAACACTACAAGAGCAAAAGTAACAACAGAAGACTCCATTTTTGTTCTTGTTCTTGTTGTTTTGAATAGCAAGCTAGAAAAACGTACGGGTTTTATAGTAAACAGAGGACTCAAAAATCTATACTACACATCGCAGTGACATTGCCACATTGCATTAAAGCTCCCAACTGGTTTAAACACCCTAGATTCGGGACGTAAAGTGAGAAAGAAGCTTTTGGCTCCATTCACATCAAAAGTTTGACAGTTTCATATGGAACCATGCTTTTGACTTTTTAGTCAAATTGTATTAGATTTTAGTTCTGCAGAATCTCTCCATTTGTCAAGAATTTGCAGCGACAATCACAATAAAGCGGATAATCCTTTTTTCAAAGAGACTTTGAGTGGTGAAGAATCCATGAAAGCTGAAACCGAAGATTTCAGAGTGTACATGTGTGGGGAAAATCTACAAAAAAGAGCCTTTAACTTAAAAAAAATTGTCTAAAAATTAATGAGGTTTAATTTTCGTTGAGATTCTCTATTAAACCATAAAATCATGTTAGTTTCGTTGGTAATGTTGTAACAAACTAACAATAGATCTTTCCGAGAGATAAATGGTACAAGTCTCCTTTTTTTCATTTTATAGTTTCACAGAATTTCAATGAAAATTTAATCCCGTTAATTTGTTTATATGACTTATTTATCAAAGTCAACAAAAATTAGTAAGTAAAATGGAAAGTCAATAAAAATCAACAAATTATTTTATCTGATGCAAAAAGTTTGGGAGTTTTTTTTGGTATTTTCCGGAAATTGAATTTTTAATTGACATTTTTCCAGGTACAGAATATAATAGTATGTACACCGATGAAATTGGTTGTTGAAAGAATGAAAATTTGCAGACTTTTTTATACTGTCTATAGAGTCAGAGAAGAAGAAGATTATAAGAACATAAAGTGTTTTGAGAAAAAGAAATGGCAAGAGTTCAAATAAGATGATATAACATGTAAAATATGTTTTTGTTTTGCCTTTGCAAGGCCTCCGGACAAAGTCTCAGGGAGCTTCAAATGTCTCTCCCGTTTTCATTTCGCCTTTTCCTCTTCTTTCCCGCGAGGTTTTAACTGCAATTTGCAAAATGAAATCATTGACTGAATCAGAGATCCAAGCTCAGATTAAGTTCAAAACTTTGGCACACAATCAATCGAATCTTAAACAATTCATGTATGCAAAAGATGAGCTAGGGTCATAATCTACGCAATTTGAGAAGAAATGCACATCAGTTGTACATATGAGATGTAAGAGCTGTGCTACGTTATTTCAGATGAACCACTATTGCGATATGAAAGACTGAAACAGGAAATGTAACACTCATATCATAAGTTAGTATATGAGACTTGAACTACCTCTTTTCTTCATAAGAACCGGGGCCTCCGATCCGCAGGCTTAAGGATTTGGAAAGAGCACATTAAACTTTCATCAACACTCATCATAGCACCAGCGTTGTCAAATTCACCACAGTAGTTGGGAGCAGAAAATATAGTAACAAGCTGTCTATCAGCGAAGAACTCATAACCATCCTCTACAACCTTCAGGAAAGAAGCAAAATACGGGTTTTTTATTAGAAACTGCGCGACATTTTTAGTAAATATAGAAACATGAATATTATGTAGACGAACCTGGTGGGCACGGCAGATGAGATCCATATCATTCTTTATTAGGAATTCCGCGACTTTGTCAGGCCCAAACGTGTAAGAGACTCCACGGTCGTTCATCCCCCAACCTTTGACATCTTTGCTTGGATCAGACCAAAGCAGATCACAGAGCAAACCCGAGTCAGGAACATCGGTTGGCCGCTTAATGTTCTTAATCTGTTCCACGTTGGTCAAATCGGGAGAAAGCCCACCGTGCATACATAATATCTTATCGTCTATAACAGCAGCCACGGGGAGACAGTTAAAAGAATCCGTAAATACTTTCCAGAGTCTCACACTGAATCGACGTTTACATTCATCATAGAATCCGTAGATTCTGTTAATAGAAGCACATTCGTGGTTTCCTCTTAAAAGAAAAAAGTTCTCGGGGTATTTGATTTTGTATGCAAGCAGAAGACATATAGTCTCCAAACTCTGCTTCCCGCGATCCACGTAATCTCCTAAGAATAAATAGTTAGCTGTAGGTGGGAAGCCTCCATACTCAAACAGCCTCAATAGATCTGAGTACTGTCCATGAATATCACCTGAAAACCAAAAAAAAACCATTACAAATCTAATACGCAATGTCATAGAGAAATGAGACACATCGTATATTGAATCTTCAAATACAGATAACATCCAAACAAACAAAATCCATCCTAGGTTCCATCAATCACTAAGCTAATCTTCGTAAAACAAAAAGGTTAAAGGTCATTTAGCTTCAACGAGAAAACGTCGTCAATGATTAAAACCTTTTCAAGAGGTCTCACCCAAAATTTAGAGCAATCCAATGATCTTTATGTGTCCTTTAACTTGTCTCTTTGATTCGAGAATCGAGATCAGCTGCTGCAATCAGATGATGAATTAAACATCTCTACCTCTTAAGCTATTCCACAAATCCACACAAACACATCTCTGCCTAAACCAATTCAAACCTACTCAAACAGGAAAAAAAAATCTATCTTTTGGGGTAGCTGATCTAAGAAAAATGCTGAAAGAAGCTAGAGCTACAGAAACAATCATGAAGACCTCAGATCCCAAAATCATAAAAATCAGAAATCGGAAAAGAGATTTGATTGATTACCGCAGATCTTGATGGGAGCTTCGAGCTCAAGAAGGTTGGGCTGCTGAAGGAAAATCTCTCTAGAGACGAGGCAAAGCTGACGGATCTCAGACTCGTTGAGCATAACCTGCTTGGTACCAGGCTTGGGGTTTCTGTAATCCAACAAACGACGAATGATATCATCGAGAACGGCAGGGTCCATGCTTCCCTGCCCTTGTTGCGCCATTCAAAGACCACACGATCGAACCCACCCAACACAAAATCGATTTATTATTAACTTACAAAAAAAAAAAAGTTTCAATCTTTCAGACAATAATCGATCGCAAACTTATAAAAAATTTTCAAAAATCTTTCTCTCGGATCGTTGGACCCAAAAAGTTTTCGCCTTTGTTTTCCCCCAAAATTTTTTATTTTTTTTTATTTTGTTTCCAACGAATTTCTGTGATGGGTGAGTTTATCGAATGGTTAGTGGGTTTTTTTTCTCCCTTTGGTTATTTGTTTATTTATTGTCCATTTTGTTTAGTTAAATTGAAAATGAAATGTGGAATAACAATAAGGTAATGCAACTCTCTAATGAATGGTATAATCATTTCTCTCCGTGTTCTTCCATTTTGGATTTGCTGGTCCCCATTACTAGCACCATCACTTCTGATTATTTTACTCATCATTTCTTCTTCTTTTGCGCTATGTTTTCATTTTTAGTAATGATATTTTTTCTTATTTGATTCATTATGACCAAATTTTCCTTGCCAATTCATCCTCATTTTTCTTATAATATATCATTGAACAAATTGAATTTGGAGGTTTATTAGTTTTTTTCTTGTTTGGATTTATGTTCATCTTAAGATCATAGCCGTCCACGAGAATTAAGAAGTAAGGCTTTGGTTTAAACCATCACGTTTAGCTTTGCCCAAACAAAAAAAAAAAAAAACCATCACGTTTAGCTAAAATTAGACCAACATTTTATCTTTTACCGCCAACAGCATTATCAATTACGAGAGAGTTTGCAGTAAAAATAGAAAAATAAGTTAATTCACTACAATCATAACTATATATATACTAACTACCAATTAAGATGTTTGAGAATTTATAGTAACTTAATGAAACTGTAAAGCACAAGTAACAGAAACATAACAATCCATGAGAGAAATTACAAAGAAGAGAAGTATAATTAGTAACAAGTTTTTTTATACTTTTTTTTCTGGACACAAACCCATCAAAGATGGTAAGACGAGTAAATGAAGAAAAATATTCTACATGGTCTTTGCATCGTTGTTACATTTCATCAGCCAAAACTTAAGAGAGAAAAGAAGACAAGAATAAGCAAGAGAAAATAAGCTTTAAACTTTCAATTAAGTAGAGCAGCAACCTCTTCTGGCGGCTCCAGATGTGTCCTCAACGTTAATTGTTGTTCCTTGTCCCGGAATAGCTGAATTAGCAGCTGCTGCTTCTTGAGCAGCCAAAGCTTTTTTGCTGATGATGTGGTAAATCTCGGTTAACACGGTTTGAAATGCTTTCTCCACATTGGTGGCTTCAAGAGCAGATGTCTCCAAGAAAGAGAGACCTTCCGTCTCAGCTAGAGTCTGACCATCTTCCTCAGCAACTGATCTCAAGTGTTTTAGATCGGCTTTGTTCCCAGCCATCATAATCACTATGTTGGAATCCGCATGGTCTCTTAGTTCACGTAGCCACCTTAGGACATTGTCAAAGGTCTGTCTTTTGGTTATGTCATAGACAAGAAGTGCACCTACCGCGCCTCTGTAATAAGCGCTTGTGATGGCTCTGTACCGCTCTTGACCTGCAGTGTCCCAGATCTGGGCCTTAACAGTCTTTCCTTCAACCTGTATAAACCATAAAAGAATCACAAAAAAACGCACAATAATCAACAACTGGTAAGATGTCACATAGCATCTCCATGCTGCGGAGATAGTTATTCGTCTTGTTTCAAGGTTTGACAAAAAATGACTGTAGCTTGAATGAAATTGCTAAATGTTTCAGTCGCGAACCTGATCTAGGCATTTACAAAAATCATTAGTTAAACCCATAATCAACATCTTTCATACATCAGCCGTTATTGTTTTTATGCGTTGACTTCTCTGAGGGATGGTACGTTGACTTTGATGATAAAGAAAAATACATTTAGGGACAAGTTGTGGGAAGCTTTTTGTCCATTTGGCTTTCTCCACCATCCATACAAAAGCATTTTCCCGTGACTCATGGCCAGCACATCTAAGATTCTCTCTTGATATTAAAATCTCTAAGCAAACAAAGCATGATAAAACCAAATTCTAAAAGATGAGAGAACAATGCACTTCCAAAAGTTAAAAACTATTCAAATTTCATATCTTAACAAAACCACAGGACCGTTTCACTTATATATTACCTAACATAATAAGCATGTTCATTAGACTGACCAAAAAGGATATGTAAAGAATGAAACTTTACAAGAAAAAAAAGCAAAGAGAGTAAAAATTAAGAACACAAGTGCATCAAAAGAAATACCATTGACCTAATGATGAGATCATGAAACTGCTAGCAAACCAAAAGGCACAAATCTCAGATCCTAACATACAAACCACAAAGGCTTCACGTGAAAAAAATGAAGAAGGAGCTTGAATTGGACACATGGCAAGATCACGGACACACCAAGAAACCAAGGCCACTTGTGATTTTAAATTACCATTTGTGCTCATTCTCCCAAATTAAAGGATAAAGCGAAGAAAAATTCGAAAATGACCTGAAGAGTTCTGGTGGCGAATTCAACACCAATGGTGGACTTAGATTCCAAGCAAAACTCATTCCTTGTGAATCTAGACAAGATGTTTGATTTCCCGACACCAGAATCACCAATCAACACGATCTTGAACAAATAATCGTAATCCTGTTCTACCCTATGCGCCATTTTTACCTCTTCGATCTCACCTATAAACACAAAACAATCCCCAGAAATCAAAAAGCGATCTTCATAAACAAGACTTGTATATCATTTAATAAAGTTTCGACAGATCAATTGAAATTAAAACCGAGCCCAAAGCAAATCAGATACGAAATGAAAGAAACATACTTTTTTTGTTTTCCTGGAAAAAAAATGGAGAAATGAATCGTGAAAACGAATTTCACCCTCTTCAGATCTGCGAAAGGATTGAAGTTTCTCTTGCAGCAACACTCTTTGATTACGAAATATTTTCAGCCAATTGAGGAAAAATTCAGAGGAACTGTTTAATTTGTGTTTGGGGTTCGGATTATAAATGTTTTTATTTTGTTACTTATTAGGGCACTGGTAATGGTAGAACACCTAGGGGT
>OVAQ01000821.1:13982-24549 GCA_900406345.1 Erysimum cheiri | reverse complement strand
TCTTGATGAATCAGTTCATCGGATTTATTTACCGGTGATGAAGCAGCACATATCGTCTCATCATCACTAAAGTTGTTAGAAATATTCTCTGTTTCTTTCTCACGCACAAAGTTATCCAACTTTTCTTCTGTAATCTCATTGGAAAAATTCTTCTCCACATTTTCAGTGGTCTGGTACGCTTGATCATTTTCAGATTCTGAATCAATGGTGTAAAGCGCATCAACAAAATCGTCCCCTTCGCTTTCAGTTTCATCTTCACTGTCCATTTCCGATTCCCTCGGTTTGATACCTTGGACTGCTTCAACCGCTGCATGTTCTTTCACTCTTGATACTGGTTCAGCATCCACGACAAAGTTAGTCTCCATTACTTCAGGAGCTTCATCTGTTGCACATTGCAGAACATTGCATTCCGCAATCTCAGCTTTCTCGTGCCAACTACCGTTAGAAGAACCACGAGCTGTTAGATCTTGAGAAGGACTATTTGCATCTTCACTTTCACTTTCACTTTCAGAAAGAACTGAAGCAATGGTCCTGGAACCTGGTAAAAACCTTGAAGAAGAAAATACCCCGTTCGGTTTCTCTGCACCGCTTCTGGAATCAAAAGAGCAAGACCGACGATCTTGCAAGTCGGATTTCGACTCAATTTCAGTGGTTGAGGCGGTTTTAGAGGAAGAGGTTCGTCCACTGAAGCTTAAAGAAGTAAATGTCTTCCTGAAAATCATATTTAAGTTTTCATGTTCTGAGTCATATATGATACACATCTCAACAATCTCAAATCCAAATATATTTACCTGTCACTCTGGTTAGCCATAGAGGCAAGACTTGATATATCTCGATTCCGTTGTAAAGATTTTTTCTTCTGTTTCATGTAGATAAATAAGTTCAGGAAGCAGAATAATAATCATTAAGAAAATATGTTTGAACTGATTTTAATCTCCAAAACAAACCTTAATCTCTGGAAGTTTAGAAGCTCTTGAGGCTCTTTTGAAATGAGTAGGATCGGAGTATCGCTTCAAACAAGACCCTGGACCATTTATATCAAATCTGAGAAAAACCGCAAGGAATCAGCATCACATTTCAAAACCAGTCTAAAACATAACAAAAAAACAAAATGAGTAAGGTGTACATACTTGTCTAGCAAGTGCAACCGCGGAGGCTCCCGGCAATCTTCATATGGAGCCATAATAAACGGCGGCAAGTCGTCGTATATAAAGTGATTTTGCACATTTGGTATACGAGGATGCCACTCCAGACCTGAAACAGCATGTCAAATTTGATTAACTATACTTAATAGTAATCATCTTCTTCATATTATCGCCACACCAAATAGTCTCAGATTGATTCACTATGCCAAATAGTAGTCTACTTATTTTTTGAGTAATCTATCTATGCCTTTGTAGATAATACACATCGACAAACCAATTCTTAAAACGGTTCTCCTGTGAACACTAGTCCTTCAATGGTATCCCTAATAAAGATTGATGACTCAAATATTGCTTATTAATTTTTTTTACATTTTTTAATCCAAAAGGAAGAGAGTTATTAGTTTGACCATGTGAATCTAAGACTACTATCATATCGTCACCAAATTTTAAACTCAAAAAGAGTATATTAAGCTAAGAAGTTAGTGCAAAAGGCATGTGAGCATGGGCCTACAATAAAAATCAGAGGATATAATTTTTTTGTTTAAAGAAAACATGTGAATCTAGACAAGAAAGAAGATTGACAAGAGAAACAAGACAAAAGAAACCTCCAGTGTATGCAAAATGAATGTGGTTTGTTTGTGCAAGCACTGCCTTCTGGATTGAAGGAACTGTAGCTTCTATTTGCTTCAGTCTCATCTTCAATTTATTGCTTCTTGAAGCTGTAATCATAACCTCCTCTTGTATGCCATGGAATATCTCTGCTGCAAACCTGAATCATGTGAAAATTAAGGTTTCATTTTGGAGCTAACATTCAAATTCAGGACAAGTAAGAACCTTACACTAAGTATATGAAGAATACCAGACACATCAAAACTGAAGAGTTTACTAGAAGCTAAGATCTCTAACTCCGTATTTTCACTTAACATAAGTTATGTATTTAGAAAAAAACCAATACATCTATAAGTAATTAACCCAATTATAAAGGAAACTAAATAAGAAACAAAAACATAACTGAATCAAGAAAAAAAAAAAACAGAGGAAACAGAGAGTTGGGGTTGACTTAAAGTACTTACTCGGTAAGATCACCGAGTTGACGCACGATCCCAACGAGTCCAGAAACAGAGACGTCGTCAAGAATCGATTTAGGATCTTCACGATCGACTTTACTGTGAAGTTCTGGTTGCCCTAAACCGTAGACATTCCTAACTTGGAGCCGAACAAGCGGCATTTGCTCTGTTCTTGAGAAAATTGAAGAGAAATGATGAAATGGGTAATGAGGATAGGAGACAAAAAGATTGGAATGTTATTTTGTGGTGGGTGAGAGATTGTGGCAGCTTAACCGCCGAAAAGAGAGAGGGAAAATTTGGGTGTAAAGAGAGAGACAGAGTGGGAGAGACTCAGAGACATTGCCACCACCGCAAGCCATTCCTTGTCAATAACATTTCAACAGGAATAAAAACAAAAACAAAAGTGCCAAGACAAAAGGACGAAAAGGGGCTTGGAGCAAAAAGACCAATAAAAAGAAATATCTATTTGGGATCATGATCCAAAATTAGTTATTTTGTATATTGTCTCTGTTTATTTAATTGTTGTTGATGTTTGATTTTTTTTTTTTTTTTATCTAAACACATTCAACTAATAATAAAGTAATTTGTAGAATATCAAAATAAATAAAAATTAGCTGAAAATTGGCCATCACCTTATCAACATTACGAGTTGTGTATCTTGTGAAAGTATATGCGCTATATACTTGTGTGCAAACTCAGTTTTCCACTCGCGAATGAAACGTACGTATTGTCATGGACTATCAGATTACTCGCTTTCATATTCAAACCGGTTTTGTTCAAGTGGTACATGTCACAACCAAATATCAGCTACTAGACAATCTCATCATACTGCTCATATGAGAAATATTTCAAGAATTAATAAACACAATTGGAGTAAAAAAGTCTCCTCCTTCCCATCTTGAAAAAGCGTATATATGGAAATATATAAGAGTTTTGTAGTAATTAGTTACTCATGTGTATACTCTACTTATACTTAATCATCTAATGAGAAACTTCTTAATCTTTTACTACTTGTAATACTAGTATGTATCTAGTATAAATGGAAGTTAAAGTTAACAAGAATTTGAAGACTTCTATAACATAGATATGCGTTACAGTTCAGATAGCGTTTGAGTTTGGATCATTGAATGACAATTTGGTCGTTTGTGAGGAAATAGACTTGTTGAGTTGGCTACATATTTATTGAAGAACAAAACTCCCATAAATGAGGTACCAATAAATACACTCGTATTCATGCTATTTACTTATCTCTGAATTTTTTTTTTTTTTGGACAAACGATATTATGTGATACAATTCCAAGATTTTAATAAGTGCAAATGTGCAATTGAATTTTCGTTTTTTCATTCTTTACGAGAAACTTCTATATTCTAAATTACAGTATAACGTTAGCCTCTCGCATCGTAATTCGATAAATCGACTAATTACAATCAAGTTTATGTAACACTTCTTTAAAAAAACAGTTTATGTAACATGAGTTGCACAATATCTTCCATCTACGCACGTGCGTAGAGCGTGTCCGCCTGAGTGAATATATTCATACATCTATATCTTACTTAGACTTACACATGCATGTGGATGTGTGACCTCCTCCACGTTTAGAGATATTACACAATAAATCATGCACAAGCATATTTAGATCTATGCTTCCAGAGTTGTTGCTAGGATCTAACTCCCATTAACCAAAGCAACTCATTATTTGTCGTTTTTCCAAAATTAATATTTCATACTACTAGTAGTATTTTAACTACTTAATTAATAATACATATGGATCAAAGATATACAGAAAATTTAATATTTCATATATACTTACAAGTTACAACTACTTGATACGTATGGATCAAAGATCACAGTATGTACTAATACTACTCCACATTTAATATACACTATTAGAAGTAATCAATATTATATGGTCCTTGGTAGGTATAGTTTTATTTAATAAGTGATGCGATTAGATCCATGCATGACTTTTAGCTAGTCGTCTATTTATGGATGCTACCTAATCATAAAATTAATGACATCTAATTTATCATTTCTTATTTTATTAGTTTTGTAACAGTCGTCATTTAATTTTATTGACGCAGATGGTATGGTTGTATAATTTTGACCGACTATAAAATGACTATTAATTACAAAACTCAATGGTTTCAAAATAAAAATTACGGAAGAACTTACAAAATTTACTTATTTAAAATTTGAGATTGGGTCTAAATTAACGTGATGTCGAATTGGTTATCATAACTAATTTCATTGTTGAATATAGGATAATTCATCGATTGTTTTAATCATCAACGGTCCATCTAATTATCATTATTAGTGAATAATTCTTTGAAAATAAACCAAGCATTGGTATAATTAAACCAAATGCTTTAATCAATGAGTTATCTATCCTAGGCATCTGATATGATTTCAGGTTGACTTTTAAGTCTTCTAAGATGAGTTAGTTATTGATATTTATATTTTTACTTTATAATGTAAAACTTTAAATCTTCGAATGCATTTGACCTACTATCTTATGGTTTTATATATCATACTAGTAAATTTCGATATATGCTTTGATTAAGATCAAATCATCAAATTGTGCACCAGCATGTCATACACTAGGACACACCTAGCATATTATATGCATAAAAAATTAAACAATTGAATTGGTCCAAATTAATGACCCATCGATGGCATCAATGCGTTGCATGTTTTTAGATGAAACGTGGCATATAGAGTACGGTGTCGGATTAAGACATGATACCGTAATCATGTCCTAACTAGATATCGCATTCTCATATGATATTAAATTTTTCTTATTTTTTCGAAAATGTCAATATAATATTGAATTTGTTAAATCTGTGGCAGGTAATTTTGATCAGTTTTCCAATAAGATTATATTTTATTTAATCAGAATACAACATTGACTTTGCAATTGGCTGATAATTTATTAACGATATATTGATCTGAAGCTGTAGATCGAAGTATCTATTAGTCATTCTTTTTTTTTGATAAAATCTATTAGTCATTCTTAAAACTTTTTTTTTTTATATTACTCTATATACGTTATTAAATAAACCAGATCGTATGAGGCTTTTACTTTAAAGTTTCGAGCCGTTCATGCTGATGGACCACACACTCTTATCATGGTTTTGGATAATATTCCAATTAAAGTACATACCTCATTTTACACCAAACACTTTTTTTTTTTTTTTTTTAATTAACATATATTGATTTAAAGAAAAACATTACAATGGGCCTCCTCAAACTGAGGGATGGGCCGTGGCCCAATACAATTTGTCTACCGGTTACAAAAAAGGTGAACGGAGAAAAATTCTGACGTCGGAAGGGGCGGCTCGGATCGCGGTGAATTCCGGCGAGCAGAGCACCGTGGTACCAACGATGGCGTCTACAAGGCGCACGACTTCTCTACGAGACCGCCTAGAGCAGGTTGGCGCCGAGAGTAGACGATTCCCGGCGTTAGTCTCCTCCGGCGACTTGCTGATCCGCTACAAGCCTCCCATCATACCTAGTGCTCCGACAAGCGGTTCTCCAGAGGCGAATCCTGTCTGAGCAACTCGGCCCGTCAGATCTATCCCCTCCCCCTCCTCTTCCGGCGTTCCCCGATCCACTTAAGGCAAATCGTCGCTCGGTCCCTGATCTTCACAGATCCGGTGAAGGGATCTGTCGGATCTCCCAGATCCGCAATCACCTGGACTAAACGGACAGAGGCCGCCAACCACCGGAGACTTCCGAAGCAGTGCCTGCCGCCGCTCTAGATTGGTGACCCGAGAGGAGACTCGGTTTGAGTGGTCCGACGTCTTCAACCGGGCTCGACTTGAGTCTCCTCGTCCTGCCTAGAAGCGAAGCCGCAACTGCATCTCCTTAGGCGGAGCCTCCGCCGTCGAAACGAGATTTGGCCCTACTCCCGGTGACAAATCGTACCGGCCAAAGCCAGCCCGAAAGAAAGAGAAAAGCAGGAAATAGAGAGGGGAGACTGTCCCGCGACGCCGGCGAGAGGCCGGGCCGGAGACAGCCGCCCAGAACGGTGGAGACTACGAAAACCCTAGGCGGAATATTTGAGAGAATTTTCGCCCCCGCGTGGAGCGTACATGCTTAACAAGATAAGATTCGAATGTTTAACCTACACCAAACACTTCTTAAACCTAAGATTCCAAAAACCAATTCATATTTGAGGCCATAGATAATAACTAAATACATCCGAGGAGATCATACACAAGGTTCAAAGTCATGCAACGCATATGATACAAACTAATGTAGCTTGAGATAGGATTTTTAGTCTTTAGAATTTGTTTCACTACAGTTAAGATCGAATAATCACTACGATCCAGGTTAATCCAACACACAATTGGACCCTAAGAAATCAGCAAGAAGCTAAGTGAAAAGTGTTTTATGGATTTCATACTAATTAACTAAAAGAGAAGAGTACAACATGAACTTATCACGTCACAAATTGAGATAACAACGTACACATTTGTTAGGAAAATTTGAGGCCCAAACCAAACCCAACCCTTTTACCTTTGATCCACTGAAAATCCTGAAGCTAACAATATACTTTACATCAGATGTTTCGGGCTTCCCAATAATGAAATGGCTAAATCCTATATTAGGAGTATTGGGCTCATATGTGGGTTAAATGTATTATCTAACCGACAACCCGATTAACTAACCGGGTTGACCCGGAATGTGAGTAAGAGTTTTGGGTCCACTCACAAACGTATCTTCTTGTTCCCTTACATCGAAAAAATAAAAATTAGGGTTACGGATTCTGAATTAGCATCCATGGAAGAGATCACAGATGGAGTGAACAACATGAACTTGGCCGCTGATTCCCAGAAGAAAAATCGGATTCAGGTTTCCAACACCAAGAAACCATTGTTCTTCTACGTCAATCTCGCCAAGGTACACACACAGTTTATTTCGATTGCTATGGAACTCGTCTTCTAAACTTTAAAATTTCTTGACTCCACGATCTCTAGAGGATATTATTGTGTTTGAATCCAGTCCAAAGGCTCAATTTTTTATCTGGAAATTTCTCATGTTAGGTTGGTTTAGGGATGAAGTTTTTAGTTTTGATTGGTGTGTATATGTGGTTATTACTTGTGTCTAGGATGATTGATGTAACTGAGTTTTGTTGTTGACCTTTTTTTGGATTTGTTCAGAGGTATATGCAGCAGTACAATGATGTCGAATTGTCTGCCCTTGGAATGGGTATGTATATTCTTTAATCTCTCTTTTATGTTCATCTCTGTATATTGGGACTGTAATGTGTATTGTAGCTGCAAATTATACTCTAATTAAGTAATCTCTGATTCTTGACTTTATTAAGTTAAGATTCCCAGAATATAGAGAGAAGAGTAAATGGTTGATTGGTATAACTCAATAAGATTACTCTGAATGTGCAGCCATTGCAACCGTTGTTACTGTTGCTGAAATACTGAAGAACAGTGGTTTTGCTGTTGAGAAGAGTAAGTATCTTATAGTCCGAACTAGCACATCGTATTATTCGAGATTTTGCGACTAAAGCTTTGTTTTGGGAAAATGGCTTCTTCTTTTATAGAGATCATGACTTCAACTGTGGATATTAAGGATGACTCAAGGGGACGTCCCGTGCAAAAAGCTAAGGTAGTTTTTTCCAGCGAGCTTGTTTCGTTTCTTCTCATGCCTACTCCAATATCTATTGTGAAATTATGATATTCTCGATTTATTAATTCTGTTTTTGGTCTTGCAGATTGAAATTACGCTAGTGAAGTCAGAGAAGTTTGATGAGTTAATGGCTGCAGCCAATGAAGAGAAAGAAGCTCAGGTGCAGAACTGAAAATAGCTTTTTTAATATTTGGTTTCTTGATGCTTATTTTAAAGAAAGGGCTTTTATTTGTTTTATTTCATTAATTTTTGGCTTGTTATCATGGATGATTTGCTGTATCTGTTAACATTTGACATGAAGATGGTTACTAAACACTAAACAGTATATGTTATCCTTTCTTCACATGAAACATTCGAGCCATAAATTTTCTTAGCATCTTTTTTCTTTCGATTTGTTAAATCCTCTTCATTCAAAATTGGATAAAAAAAACTACAGTAACATCTATAATGATATGAATCTAATTATTATATAGGTTTTAAAATTTTGATATTTGTCACATTATATATCTCTATGAATAGGTAGAAAATAAAAGCTTATAATTTGTGACTTAATTGGGGTGTGGAAGACATTCACACAAGCCTCTCATGACTTTGTCGCTTTTCTTTTTTCTTCTTCAATTCCCATTTTCGTCTCCGTCATCTTCACGGCACAAAAATGTATACAAAACCAAAAGCTTACTCTATCTCTCTCTTTCACATGCCTTTGTTCTTACTCATTCTCACACTCAAGTCTCTTTCTTTTCTCCTCTCACTCACACACTCTCTCTCTCTCTCTCGATGCAGAGAAACCAAAGCTTCTCCCTCCAAATATCTCCGGTTAGTTATTTTTCACGGTTGAATTATGCAAATGCTCAAATCCACTTCCAATGATTTGAACCACGGGTTTGAAAATTTAAGCGGCGCACCTATATATATTTAAATGTAATTGTAAAGTTGAAGTCTTTTTGTATGTTTTCCAATCTGCTTGTTCAGATTTGTCGTTGGGTTCATGTGTGTCAGTATGTATAATTAAATTACACTTAAAATTAGTCAACTACTAGTATGGAATCTAGGTAGCTCCGACTTATTACTTTTTTTNTTTTTTTATCTTCTTTGGTTTTTCAGATCTGTTTTGGAGAACTGTGAACATATTATAAAGAGACTAGTGTCAGTCAATCTCTAACGTCTTTGGTTGCTTCTCCTGCAAATTTTCATCAGTTCTAATGGCCGAGAAGATACTTAACTACAATGCACCTCTTCTTTCGACAAGGAGGATGAAGAAAGCAGCAGTGTCTGTGCGTAGAAACATGCCAAAGAAGATCACTGATGTTGACTCCAAGAAAAGTCAATCTCTTTCTCTTTCAGTTCTTGTCCAAGATATGGGTTTAGATCAGGTTCCGGAATCTGCCTCTGCTCCTTTCAAATATCCTCACTTGGAGAGTTCAAAGGATAAACAGGTAGAAGAAGAAGAAAAGAGTGAAGATAATGATGATGATGATGTCTTCTCTGATGCCCTTGATACATTGTCTTTAAAGCATAGCATAAGTGGTGTTGGTGAGGCAATGAGACCGCCAATGCCAGTCGAGGATTCTCAACCTCGGGGTTTCATGTTGGATCGTTTCTTACCTGCCGCGAAATCCATGACTGTGGAGCAACCACCTCAGTATGGTTTGAAGCGACAGCCTTTGCCTCTCATGTCTGAACCAATGAGACAGATTAGGGATATAGTACCAGCTGAGAATCGTGCAACTCCTAAGAGGTACGAGTCTATGATTTCTCCATCTTATTATCAGGGCATAGATGATGATGAAGAAAGCGAGGAGGATTCAGATGACGATGAAGTTTCTGAGTATCTTTCTAAGAGAGGCTGTGGGATGATGTCACCACAACTGTGCTTTAAAAACTCAGTCGGTATGCTGGGCTCAGTGCATGGTCTTAAGGAGAAACCTTACTCTCTGAGAACCTCGAACCATGATCAAGTTAAGTCAAGCAAGGTCGCTCAACTCAAATCACGGTTCCAATCTGTGAAAAAGGTTCTTTCTCAAGCCTCCCTTTCCTTTTCACTTCTTTTAGTATTGTATACATCTGATCAGAAGCTCACTGACTATCAATCAAAATCATGTATGTTTTCAGCTCGCTCATGATTATAAGCAAAAGTTGGGAAGTATAGCTCAATCTCCAGTACACCCAAGTGTTGGGAAGTTATTCAACTTTGGATCTGAACAACTTGAATCAAACCTGAGTAGTGCAAGTATGCCATCATCTCCTTACAGACAAACTGGCTGCATGTCACCATATCGCAGTGTAGGAAACAGTTCACCTCTTCACCCTACGGGTTTTCCTGGGACTCGTAAGGAAGCCGAGATTATGAGAGCTAACAGGTTGAACAAGCATATCAAAAACATATGTAAGTCTCAGGAATTACTCTATCCAAAAAGTACTAGACAAGACTGTTCTACAAGCTCTGTCATGGAGAAAACATTACATGTTGACACAGAGAATTGTCCAAAGACCAGCAGCGATCAGGGTAACTCAAATGTCAAGAACTTGCCAGAAACCGTGGAAACAATTCCAGAGGAACCAGCAATGGTGGAAGAGAAACCGAAAGCCATTCTCGAGCTTCAGGCTGTAGAAACTCTTAGTAGTAGCAGCGGAATCAGGAAGATGAAGGCAAATGAGTTGGAAAAGAACAACAGTGTTTGTGATCTGTCTCCACTTGCTCCGCCGCC
>OVAQ01000821.1:0-13952 GCA_900406345.1 Erysimum cheiri | reverse complement strand
CGTAATCTGCCTTCAGTAAGCTCAAAGATCCCTTCACGGAGTTCTCTGTTTCATCCCCAAAAGAAGAATCTTGAAGAAAACTCCACAAGTGTTACCAAGTGGGAAACTATAGTCAAGACTTCTTATATTCACAGAGATCATATACGCTATTCTGAAGTAAGCATGTATTGTTTTCATTTAGAGATAGAGAAATACAATAAGGCGATAGTGCTAATAGTATAGCTATATCTTTTGCAGGAATTGGTTTCTCGTTCATCTTGCCAATCACAAACTTAACGGCTTTGAAGCTTTCCTAGACCTGACCCCTTGGGATGATCAGGTTGAATTTTGGTTCAGCTCGATCACAACTTCATAGGCATAATAAAAATGTGGTTTCTTTTGTGAGCCTTAGAATNATTTACATGTGTAGCTATACTTTCATATCTGTGTGTTGCCTACTTAGCTAATAAGAAGAACATTTGTTCACAGTAAATGCTATGTTCATATTCCTATCTATATAAATCCAATTAACTATTCGAAGTTTTCCCAAACTAAGTGTTTCCATTCAGGTTCTTCACTAATAAAGGTCACCAAGATTACAAGACAGCAAAATCTACAGGTAACATTTAGGGAACATTTATGCATATTAGTTTATCATATAGTCTCTTTGAGGAAGCATAAAAATGAGTAATCTTAGAACAAAGACAAGTGTTATAGGGAAAGGCCGAGAAAGAATTTCCATTAAGCTCGTATCTTTTGTAGAGATACATGTACAAAACAAATTTCTATCAGCAATCAACGAAAAACTAGCCTTATAATCGCCAGCAAAAACCGTCTAACTGCCTTAGATCTCACTCTTAATTTCTTTTCTTCTCTGATCTTCCTGTCACTCCGATTACAACTCCTCACTTTCATATTATATACACAATACAAATTGGATTAAATGGTATGGTAACAAAGAATGTTAATACTCGCTCTATGATACCTTCTCTTGTTATGTCTTCTTCTCTCGACCTTCCGTTTTATCTTCTTCTCTATTCCATTTCAGGTGGCAAACACATTGCTTCTTCAACTTCATCTGCTTGGTAGTGCATCAGTTTCTCCAGCTGTGGTCTAAGTTCCTTGTTGCAAAACTCTTCATACTCTTCTATATTCCCTCCTTTCTTCTTCACCTCAACCACCACAAGAGATGGAGTCAGCTCAAAGATCTCAATTTTAATAGTCAACGGTCCTTTTGCACCTTCTCTACAACCTTCTAGCCTCACGCTCCAATCCTTCTTCCTGACTGTAAAGTTCACCACTTTCGCAATCTCTTCCAATTTCGATATGATCTTTGTCACAGGAGCAGCAGATACAAATCTTGCTCCTTGTCCACCTTCTTCAAACAAACCCGAAAGATCAAATCCGGAAGAGAACGATATGATGTCAAATGCGTTTAGACTTGCGGGTCTCGGCAGTGAATCAACCCTTTTAATATCGAAATCTGCGTCTCCCTCTGAAGCAGTCGATGATCGGCCTGATGACAATGATGATGAATCGTCATCATCATTGTCATCATCCTCCCTGCATAACTTATCGTTTTCGATATAGAATTTGACATGTTTGAACCCTTTCTTGAACCATCTATGCTTCATGATCTCTGGTATTGTGATTCGGGTTTCCGGATTTGTGTCTAGCATCCGGGTCACAAGCCTTGTAAGCTCAGGAGAAAACCATTTAGGACACCGAAACAGCCCTCTATATATCTTCTTATACATAACCAGTAAGTTCTTATCATCAAACGGAAGATAACCGGCCATCAACACAAACAAGATTACTCCACAAGACCAAATATCGGCTTTGGCAGCGTCATAACCTTTCCTTGTCAAAACCTCCGGGGCCAAATAAGCCGGCGTCCCGCAAAACGTTTTACAGATTCCGTCTTGCCTGAGCTGCTCTGAGACGACGCTGAGCCCAAAGTCAGAGACTTTAACGTTCCCCTTATCGTCCAAAAGCAGATTTTCGAGCTTGAGGTCGCGGTGGTAAACTCCGCGGCTGTGGCAGAAAGAAACGGATGAGATCAACTGTTGGAAATATCTCCGGGCGGTTCCTTCTCGAAGCCGGCCTCTAGCCACCGTATTGTAAAGTTCCCCGCCTCGTACGTACTCCATCACAATGTAAATCTTCGTCTTCGTAGCCATGACTTCTTGAAGGTGGACAATGTTAGGGTGGCGGACACGGCGGAGGATCGAGATTTCCCGTTTTATATGACCGGCTAATCCGCTCTTTACGATCATCTCCTTGTCGATGGCTTTGATGGCAACATCCTCACCGGAATTTATGTTCCGGGCTAAATAGACCTTAGCGAAGCTTCCGTGGCCTAGAAGCTTTCCTAGCTCGTACTTGTCCATGAGAATTGAGCCTTGAGGGGTCCGTGGACTCCTCGGGCTCTCCGGAGTTTTGATTTCTTTGGTCGTGTCTTTAGTAACGATTCGACCAAGAAGACCCGCCATGAATTGTAGCGGCGTTGGGCCGGTCATAGCCAATGGTTGAGATAGGACTTGAGCCATCAGTAGTAGGCTGAGACTTTTCTTTTGTGATCTGTTCGCTTTTATATGTATATGCGGACACGATTTTACCGGAAACGAACCAAAACAAGATAATGAAATGACGAAACGGACGAAAATAAAATACGGTTGGGTTTGTTGTTTTGGTTGTAATGTTGTCTTAACTTGGCTATTTCGTATTCTTTTTATAACGGTTTTCGAGTTGAGAATATTGGTAATATTTTACGTTCGATAAGCTGAAAAGTCATCTCGTTTATTGTTTTTAAAATATTGCTATATTGATGTTGAAGTTTTATCCTAATCCATTTATTTGCCAGCTGATTAACACGTTGGACGGGTTTTATCCAATACGCAAAGTCAATTTTATTTTATAATAGTATCTGATTTTCTTAAGGGACAGATATTAGCATTGACTTATCAACCACCAGTGAGGCTGATCGATAAGCAGATCATGGTTGATTAAGATGTCGTCACACATTCCTTTATATTCCCTTAGCAAATGTAGGTTTATGTGATAAGTGAATATATAATAGTCTTAAGAAATAGATGTGCAGTGTATTTGTGGGAACCACGTGTTGCTGAGTCGGTGCTTACTGTATAAGGTGTGGACTTCACGTAGCCGACCAAAACCAAAAGCTACAAATTAAGACTCCAAAGAGCGATCACATATCATACTCCCAAACCCCGTTTTCTATATAATGTGTATTTTAATTTAGATCTCGAGTTGACTAATCGTGAATAACTTTATTCTGAAATTGTGAGGATGAATGGAAAAATAATCAATTAGCCAGATATTACTCTCAAGTCTCGACAGTGGTTTTAAATGATACTCGTAAGATAATAATGCTGATATAAGTATACTGGTCTATCATCATTATTATTCACGACTAGATAATGAATTGTTTGTTCAATTCAGTTATATAAAAGTTGAAATCTAGTGTAGTTTGATTTGGTAATTAAAACATGTCCATGGACCATGGCATGGTACCAATAATTTAACCATTTAGATCGATTGTGTAAAAGTAATATCATTCAAACTGATTAAGTTGATTTACCAACACTTAAAGCTAAATTATTTATCTCTTCAATGCATTTATAGAAGAGTCTCTAATGTCATATATTGTTCTTTTGATAGATAAAGAAAAGAAACAAAATACTCGCTTTATTCAATTTATTGATACAATATTACGAATTAAAATTATTCATATAACGCATATTTACGACTCTCATCTAAACAGCTCTTACCTCTAAATATTTTCAGAAAGCTTATGCTAAAATGCAAGCACGACGGAGTTTATTTATATGTTTAGTATATTCTGTTATAAAAAAACATCATGACATTTATTTAAAAAAAAAAAAAANNAAAAAAAAAAAAAAGGAAACTCATGACATAAGAATGTAGATCGATGTGAAGACACGTAACATTTGTTTAGATTAATGCTTATCTTTATCTTTATGTATTACTATGTTAATAAATAAATTAAATTATCCAAAAAGAAATATTCAACATTCGTAATAAAGGAATGTATGAGAAGCCGAAAGCAGAAAGAATAATTAAGCAAGTTCCTTAATTTGTTTTTTGGTGAAGAATGATTCTTTGTTAGAGAGCAGGTCAATGAGTTGTTTGAGTCACAGAACACAAACACGATGGTATGTAATCCGAGTCTCATTACTAGAGATTGCAATATATTGCGCATGGGTGCATGACCCATGAGTTATCAAATTACATTGCATACCATGCTTTCAACCATATATGCATAAAAAGCTACTTCCTCTATATCAAAATGTTTGATTTTCGCACATATATTAAAAAATATTTACTACAATGTTTTATTAACACTACTTCTCACTTTATTAATGTTCTATACCCAATATAAAAATTAAGTTATGTTCTCATTTTTTATGAAATTACATTTTTCAAAAAGAAATTAATTATGTTTTACAAATAAATGTATTGATTAGAATGTAGGAAATCAATCTTTGTGAAACAAAATAAAAACCTAGAAAATGAAACATTATGATACATTTAACTTATCAAACGGGACTATACATGCGTATGAGTTGATAACTCTTTTTATTCACCATGCACCACATTTTGTTAACAAAATGCCACAAAGACTAATCACAAGTCTAAACATACGGAGGAATTATTTTTTAAATCGTCGGAGATTTAGAAGTAAATGAAATGTATATAAAGGCGAAAGAGTAAAAATAAGATTGCTTTACATTTGAATGAGCACTTACCGAAATACAACGCGTCGCGTCTTCTGTGACGAATTGGGGTGGAGACGAAGACAGGGGAGAGACATTTTATGAATTCGAATACTTCGGAAAACCTAATCTCTATTCCGAGAAGCTTCTCGAGTGGTCGGTCACTTGACGGCGAATCATTCGAGTCGGATGATTGGGAATCGATGATATACATCTGGGGGATGTACTGATACGTTTCTACCGATAGTGAAGAGCTCGGAGGAGCTCAAAGTTAGTCCCTTTGTTTGCTTTCCGTGTTTCAAATCGCTAATCGAAATCAATGAGCGCCAGAGCTACTGCGTTTATCGTCTATCCGATCCTATCCATCGAAATTGGCTTAAGATAGGGTTTTACAATTCCTGTCATTTTCTTAAAAGTTTTGATTTTTCATTTTATTGGATGGTCTTTGCAATTTTTTGACAGGAAAGAAAAACAAGTAATTCGATTGTTGTGGTTTTCTTTTCTTTTCTTTGGATTTTTAATGAGTTGTCTTTTCTCAGGTGTGGTTGTAGAGGAAAATTGATAAGTTCCTTAGTTTGAAAAGATTGGTACTAGTTTCAATTAGCTGCACAAGTGGAAGGAATATACAAGTCCAGATTTCTTGTTGCACGAAATGAGGTTCTAAGATATTTGACCCTCAATATGATTGACTTCTGCACATCACTCTGCATAATTGTTGAGGAGTTCATCTTTATTGGTGTACAAATTGCAGAATCTGGTATGAAGCAAGAAAGCAGGAAAAGCTTCACTTTGTTTCTGCTGGTGCTCAACCTTGGAATTGGGATGGTTCTCAACTTCTCATTATTCAAAATTCTTGCATACGCATGTAACGCATCTCAGGTGTGCAATATTTACTTCTTCCATGCAAAATTTGATTAATTTTTGGAATATAACAAGTTTTAGAGGACATCCAGGTTTTTGCTAATAGTAGATTTTCCTCTATACTGATAGATACTGTGGCTCGTGATGGCGTACCAAACAGGAAATTGAAGTGAGATAAGGTTTTTTCATCACAACTAAAGTTTTGAGTGTGTACAACGAGATTATAAGATGGATCATTCTGGCATACTTAAGTTGTTTATTTTTTGGGTGTTTGCCTTATTCAGGTAGCGGGTGACATGAAGAATCCTCTCCCAGATGGTACTCAAGATTTTCTATCTTCAATCTTGTGTAATGCAGCTATTCAATCAAATGCCATTGCTTCTGCGTAAGTCTCCATTACTTTGCCTCAGTTGTAAAACAAGAAAATCTTGGACCACTTAAAGCAATTGACAAGTGTTTCTAATAGTTATTCAAAGTTGCTACGAAATAGCATCAGTTCTTTGTGTTTTTCGGATATTTGAACAGATAGTCGAGCATTTCTCCATCCCTTTCCTTCACCATAGACAAATAGGGTGTAGAAACACCTTAAAAGCCAGCTTGTGAACTTATAAGCCATTTACTATTCCTTCGCTATTCCAATATAGGGTGTTTAGTGATAGTCAATTAGTAAAATTTAGTCACTTTTCTTCTGATGTGTTAGTAATATCACAAGCATGTGTTACTTTTGAATACAGAGGCGAGAGGCAGAGGAAAGAAAGATTGACAGAGCGCAGGACATAGCAAGTCAAGTCCTTTTTACTCAGTCGACCACAACCACGAAAGTCGAAACGGAACCGTTTTGGATCTTGTAGCACAGTAGCAGTCAACAGGTGAAAGAGACAAGAGAGGTATGTGTGTAAACAAAAGCATTGTGAATTTTGTATTGTTTATGTTGTAAATCCAAATGACCCATTTTGGTCCTTCTTG
Organism: Erysimum cheiri; assembly: GCA_900406345.1. Lineage (NCBI taxonomy): Eukaryota > Viridiplantae > Streptophyta > Magnoliopsida > Brassicales > Brassicaceae > Erysimum > Erysimum cheiri. The sequence goes on along the minus strand of OVAQ01000821.1, from coordinate 7,389 downwards.
GGTCGCACGTGGGTGTCCCAGGTCTTGGACCCATCTCCTGGCTCCATGTTTTTTAATTTTTTTTTTTCCCAGTATCATTATTATTCAGAACCCAAGATAAAATTTTTAATTAACAAAATATTTCAAAGTGAAAAATAAAGAAAGTAAAGCAAAAGAGATGTTAAGTGATTGATACATCTTTCTTTTACGAAAACACGTCATTTTCACACAATCATAACGTTTTATTTACCTTTTTACTCTCAGTTTGCTTTAATCATGGTCAAGTCTTCTTAATTGATCATCAAGTATGTTATCCTACCCTTTTTTTTTTCTTACTTTTGTATATAACCAAAATAGGAGAATGAGTCATCATACAGTCATACAGATGTACTAGGGGAGGTTGGAGGAAAACAAAAATAGTAAATGGTTTCAACACATGAAATTGACTGATGATGTGAAGCTTATAAGTATGTACATATTAAAATGAAATAAAGAACATGAAAACTGAAAAGAAAAAAGAATTGGGAACACTAAACACAAATCAAACACGATTATTGAATTACCACGATTCCTTCCTCTTTTTTTTTGATAATTAATTAAAGACAAAACTAAATTCAAGACACTTGAAGGAAGAGAAGACATGCACTGCAGAAACGTAATTAATGCATTAAAAGAGTCTGTGACTCTCTGATGTGTAAAGTTGAGAAAAGCATTATTTACCAAACACAACAGTGTAACGGTAGTATTCTGTTTTGGCAGTTCCTTAAGGGGCATTTCCGGTAACTAACTCAAATTCTAACGGTCCTTTTTCTCTACCTTTCACTGTCCCATTCATATATATATAAAATAAAAATCCTTAGCCATCACCATCTCCACCTCCACCACTACCAAAAAGCTCTCTTCTAACTCAGCTGCAACTTCGAAAAAGAGAAGCTTTTTCACTTTGTCTTGCTGTCTCATTTTTTTTCTCTTTCACACACCTTTCCTCGCTATTCCTTTTAAATACACTCAGTTCTTGTTTTCTCAGTGATTCAATCAGATCCTTTTAGTTTTACTGATTCTTTAGCTGATTCATGAGCTCCTTTGTGTAAGTGAACACAGCCAAATAATCTCATAAGAAGACTTTTGAACAAATTGGTAACTCTAAAATCATGGATCCTGTAAAGCCAGAGGAGATAAGCCACCCACCAATGGATCAGCTTCAGGGTTTAGAGTATTGTATTGACTCAAACCCTCCATGGGGTACTAGCCTTGAAACCATTTCTCTGTAATCGATTGATTGGCTTTTCACTTTCCTCGGCTCTATATTGATGATGATGATGATGTTATTGCAGGAGAAGCCATAGCTTTAGGATTCGAGCATTACATTCTGGCTTTAGGAACTGCAGTGATGATACCTTCAATTCTTGTTCCTATGATGGGTGGAGATGATGTGAGCTTTATATTTACCTTCTCCATTGTTTCTTAATTAAAAGAATCTCTCTGTCAGTTTTGCTTAGTCTGATTGAGACTGATGTTCCTTCCCAAAAAAAAATTTGATCAGGGTGATAAAGTGAGAGTTGTTCAGACACTACTGTTCCTTCAAGGTGTTAACACTCTTCTTCAAACATTATTTGGAACTCGTCTTCCAACTGTGATTGGAGGCTCTTATGCATTCATGGTTCCCATCATTTCAATCATCCATGACTCTTCTTTGACCCGTATCGAAGATCCACAATTGGTATGTTCGCTTTTCTCTTTGAATATTATTATGAAGATCCCAAACTCCATTTTAACTTGAATCTGAAACTAAGCAGAGATTCCTAAGTACAATGAGAGCTGTACAAGGCGCGATCATAGTTGCATCCAGTGTTCAAATCATCCTCGGTTTCAGCCAGATGTGGGCTATCTGTTCAAGGTATACATACACGTACACATACACATATATATCACTGCTTGTTATCATATAAAGATGCAGACTTTAATGAATTTTCAATCGTACATTATTTCAGATTCTTTAGTCCTGTTGGTATGGTTCCTGTTATTGCATTAACCGGGTTTGGACTCTTCAACAGAGGATTCCCAGTGGTACATTACTGTGATTTCTCTCTTTAAAGATAAAAAAATCATCCCTTTCGTTCTTATTTTACAGTGTTTGTGTTGTATGCAGGTTGGTAACTGTGTTGAGATAGGAGTCCCCATGCTTATCCTCTTTGTCATCTTCTCTCAGGTTATTTTCCTAAGGGATCAATCAAATTCTCTCTGATACTCAATAAGTTTCTTTTAACTGACATTATAATCTGTTTGTTCATGTGCAGTATCTGAAGAACTTTCAGTTCAGACAATTCCCAGTAGTGGAGAGATTTGCTCTTATTATAGCGCTTATCATTGTGTGGGCTTACGCGCATCTCTTGACAGCGAGTGGGGCTTACAAACACCGACCACACCAAACACAAGTAAACTGCAGAACTGATATGTCTAACCTCATTTCTTCTGCTCCTTGGTTAGTTAATATCTTCGAGAATTCTCATGAAAAACATTTAATAGTTGATGGCTGTTTCCATATAATATGCTTCTCGTGGCTTATTTTAGGATCAAGATTCCTTATCCACTTCAATGGGGAGCACCTAGCTTTGATGCTGGTCATGCTTTTGCTATGATGGCCGCTGTTTTAGTCTCACTCATTGAGGTAATGTCCCTCAGAATCCTAAAAGAAGAATCTTATTGATGTTAAAAAGTACTAAAAGAAGAATCTTTTGTGATTAGTCAACTGGAGCTTTCAAAGCTGCTGCACGACTGGCGAGCGCCACACCTCCTCCACCTCATGTTCTTAGCCGTGGCATTGGCTGGCAAGGCATTGGGATCCTCTTAAATGGTTTATTTGGAACGCTAAGTGGTTCAAGCGTCTCTGTGTAAGTGGAACGGTGAAATGATATCAAACCATTTTCTCCATTAGTTGGACCCCAATTAGTCTGATGCATTTCTTTATTCTTACAAAATATGCAGAGAGAACATTGGATTACTAGGAAGCACTCGAGTTGGAAGTCGCAGAGTTATCCAAATCTCTGCAGGATTCATGATATTCTTCTCAATGCTAGGCAAATTTGGTGCACTGTTCGCTTCGATACCTTTCACGATATTTGCAGCCGTGTACTGTGTCTTGTTTGGTCTTGTTGCTTCCGTTGGGCTCTCTTTTCTGCAATTTACAAACATGAACTCCCTGAGAAATCTCTTCATCGTCGGTGTGTCCCTCTTCTTAGGATTATCGATTCCCGAATATTTCAGAGACTTCAGTGTGAAAGCATTACACGGTCCAGCTCACACCAATGCTGGTTGGTTCAATGATTTCTTGAACACAATCTTCTTGTCTTCACCGATGGTCGCGCTGATGGTGGCAGTGTTCTTGGACAATACTCTGGACTATAAAGAGACCGCGAGGGACAGAGGATTGCCTTGGTGGGCTAAGTTCAGAACTTTCAAAGGAGATAGCAGGAATGAGGAATTCTACACTCTCCCTTTCAACCTCAACCGTTTCTTCCCTCCTTCATAGAAAGTTGTTTACTTTCCTTTTTTTTGACTCAGAATTGTGTTGTTTGTGTGTGATTTATATCATCACCCAATTTTTATTTAATCTATAAGAATCATTCTTTTTTTTTTTTTAATCTAATGGATCACCACCACCCATTAGGATCAGCTTAAAAGAGATCATATTTTGGAACATTTCAATATCACTTCCTACGCAAACCTTAATCTTAAGAGACTAATTGGAGTTGGGTGGTAACATACTAACATGTCATGTAGGCTTTAGAGCTTTGCTGCCAAAATGTGTCTCCAATCTTACACCATTTATTACTGATTCACTTTTGCTTCTTCTTTTTTTGCCTTTTCTGGTTCATTTTTACTTTTCAGTGAAGTCTTTAATGGGTTTACCAGTTTAGTAGGTTCACCTTTATTGGCCAACAAGAACTATTATTCCTTTTTTTTTTGTGTGGAAAAAACAGCTATTTTTCTTTTGATAACAGCCACAAATAATTAATATTCGACTATCTATCTATATTAAGTTTTTCTTAACTATATACTAAGTCTAAAGATTACTAATAATCAATATGATATATTTAATTGTATTTATATTATTCAAAAGTATTTAATACAGTAGATATTAAAGCTTACTATATCTCTTTATTACAATGCAAAACATTTGTTAATATATAGCTCTCTATATAACAGATCATAGATTTATCAGTAAAATAATTTTGTTCTTATATATTTTATAAATTTACTATCCTTAAGCATAAAATACTAATTCCGAATTTATTTTAGTAATACGTATTTGGTCAATTAATATACATATTAATGTTCTTACTTATTATATTAAACTGGTTTGAATTAGAGATGATAATAGTAGTTGTTTTCATCTTCACCAAACTTTCTTCTGCTTTGCTTACCCAAAGTAAGATACTTTCATTAAACTCAACAAAAATCTACACAATAGGTTTTTGGTTTTGCTGCCTAAAATGACAAAATTGAAACGGAAAGTGAGTTAAAGTGAATGAAAAAAAGAGGAATTTGCAATCGAGAGAGCAGATTAAGATATTTGCAGGTAACTGTAGCGCCGAGCATACGTTTCACAAAAGCGTAAAGCTGATTATTTTCTCCAGTTGATTGAAAGATCTGAGGCATAAAGCTGAAAAAGAAACCTTATTTGTGTTTTGTTGTTCCCCAGATTCTCTGACGCTGCTTAAACCTTAAAATTCGTCGCTTTTTATTGCAAGAGCTCTTTTGTAGCGGATCTGGATTCTGGGTAAGGTTTGGTTTATATATCTTTACAACTTTGTTCACCGGTAATTGGAGTTTAAAGGTTTCAAGAAATTTTGGTGAAATAGAATCATGTGTTCGTGCTTTTACATGGTTTTCAATTATTGGAATGTTGTTAGATACAATCATGCTAAAGAGGTTATGGATCTTGTGGACTTTGTAGGAATTTGAACGAACACCCTTCTCGTTTTGGTATATATGAGTTCAATGAACCCGGAGAGTTGTTCGAAATCGATCAGTGTTTGTGAGAATTCGAATGAGGCTGTGATTGTGGCTGATGTTAAGGGTCAGACCAGTGACTCTGTCTCAAAAAAGGTGTTGATTGAAGAACAAGGGGAAGAAGAAGATGTGAATAAACCGGAGCTGGAAAATGAACATGTATCAAGAATGGGGAAAGATAGTGTTAGCTGCAGTAGTAACATTTCAGCTCATGCTGTTCATGAGGAAGTTGCGGATAATGTTAATGCGGTAAGCTGCAACGAGGCAGAGAGTGATACTTCAAAAGCAAAGGCAAAAGAGTTCCACACAGTCGATTTGAGTGGTGAAGGAGAAAGAATTTGCAGGATTTGTCATTTTGGTTCTGATCAATCACCCGAAGCTGCTGGTGATAAGTCAGTAAGTCCGGAGTTGATTGAGATTGGTTGCAAATGCAAAAACGAGCTTGGCCTTGCACATTTTCATTGTGCAGAAGCTTGGTTCAAGTTAAGAGGGAACAGGTAATGAATTCAATTTCTTGTAGTGAATTATTACCTCAGTACGAGTATGGATTTGATGCATGAACTGGACTAATGTACAAGATTCAGTGTTAAGTCAAATCTTTACTGATTTAAAAGTCGGTGTTTTTGTTGTGTTCTTGGCAGTGTATGTGAAATCTGCGGTTGCACAGCGAAGAATGTTACAGTAAGGTTGATGGAGGATTGGAGCTGCGAAAGGGACAATGCATTGGATGAGAGAAGAAGGCGTGGAAGAGGAAAATCTTGCTGCCTCTTCATGGTTTTTCTGCTCACTATCCTTTTGCTTCATTGGTTTTTTAAAAAGATTAGTGGTTACTACCAAGACACTTGAATAAGTATAAATATATCATGTTGGCAATTTTATCATTTGATTCTGACTCTAGACTATATGGAAAACAGATGATAGAATCCAAATTCTTAGACCAAACTCTGATTCAGAATTCAACAGATGGACACTTTACTATAAATAGAACAAACCATTTTGAGAGACCTGTTTTGCATCTCTCTCTTAAAGAAAGGGCAATTTCGTCCATCTCGTACATATAATCCTTCCATGGCCTCATCACACGCCTTGTAGATGGGCCAATGTAGTTAATCAAGTTATAGGCCCACATACTAACATTGGAATTATAAATCTACACTAAAACCTATAAATTGTTGGGACTACAACATTTTATTAATTTATAGTGATATTAATTTATTTATAAATTAATAAATATTAGTTATAGGCCCACATACTAACATTAGAATTATAAATCTACAGTAAAACCTATAAATTGTTGGGACTACAACATTTTATTAATTATAGTGATATTAATTTATTTATAAATTAATAAAATAATATTTATTAATTTATAGAAGTATTAAGAAAAAATGAATGATATTTCAAAGACAATAAATGAATTTATGCAAATGATATACATAGAATTTATGTTTAGTCATATCAATTGTTTTATTTAAATCGTCTATATGACTATCAAAATGAAAATGAAGTATATTTAGAATTTGAGAATTTACAAAAAAAAGTTTGTCTATTTACATGAAGTGTATTTTTATAGACAATGATAAAAGAAAATAGTTTTAAAACATAACATAACATTTTTTATATCAAAAAGTTAGTCATGAGTTAATTNAAAACACTTAACCAATAACTATATATTGATATATTATTTTCATGTATATAATATATATATATGTAAATATTACATGATTATTAATTTATGATATCATTGGGACCATATTTTTTACATTGACCCGACTCGTGACCGGCAATATTTATTAATTTATAGTGATTATTAATTTATAAAGTATTAATTTATAGAGGTTTAACTGCATTTTGCTTAAACATCATTTTTTATTTTTAAACATCATTTATGTTCCTGCTTCTTTCCTCGCGATCAATTAAGAAGACTGAAAACTTGTTAACAAAAAATCATAAAAAATAACAGGAAAAGAAAGAAAGAACCTCATAAGAACAATGATAAAGAGAGTGGCGAAGAAGGTCACGTAGTAGTAGTACCATTTTGAGAATCTTGGTCGACGACTGTACTGGAGAATTTTAGAGAGCGTGCATGCACCACACGTGACTCACGCGTTCCTTCCTATTTTCCTAGGATTGAAGACACGAGAACTTAAAAAAAAAAAGACACGAGAACTTCCATGTTCAAATGGAAATACTTATTTATGCGTGCGTGTCTTCCTCAGAATATCCCATACATTTCAACAACAGAGCCTGATTTATACCTTTGGAGAAATTCAGTTAATGAACCACCAGGGGTTTTTTCTACATCTAAGACCTGGCAGTCGCTTCATTCGCCTCCACCTTCCGTATCTTGGCATAAATCAGTTTGGTTTCCGGAGAGAATTCCTAAACACGCCTTCA
>OVAQ01000820.1:0-24587 GCA_900406345.1 Erysimum cheiri | reverse complement strand
CTTGGCAAAAATGTTTCTCTATTAATATATAGGGGATAGGCCTTTTGTTGTTGTTTTTTTAATTGACTTTTGGATATAATTAGGGAGCTTTCTACTGTAATAATTAATTAGCTTTGACCAAAAAAAAAAAAGTTTAGCTTCTACTGTTTTTCCGGTACTTTGTGATTGAAGATTCAAAGAAAAGCACCACATGAAACTCCTTAGTGACAATAGTTATTGAAATTTAAACAAGCCAACAAGTGAAAAATACAAAGGAAAAAAAAAGAGATTAAACAGGATGATACAACGTAATGGGAAATGTGAGGAAAGGATTGTTATACTTAAGGTTGATGGTGACTTGAAAAGGAAGGTGAAGCCGGAGGGCCTCCAGGGACTCCAGGGAGTGGAGGGAGTGGAGGGAGTCCAGGGACTCCAGGGAGTGGAGGGAGTGGAGGGAGCGGAATAGGGAAAGAAGGCGGTGGCGGTAGTGAAGGCGGATTTACGACTGGGACAGGTGGAAGAGGAATAGGAAGCGGTGGCAGAGTTGGAACTGAGGGAGATGGAACTAGCGGAAGCGGAGGGAGAGTTGGAGCTGAGGGAGATGGAATTAGCGGGATTGGAGGGAGACTTGGTGGAGAAGGAATTAATGGGTTTGGAGGGAGAGTTGGGGTTGGAATAGAAGGAATTAGCGGGTTTGGAGGGATGACAGATGGCGGGTTTAGCGGGTTTGGGGGAAAGAAGAAATCTGGTTTTAGTACTTGGGTTTTCTTGTCGTTCAAGGAACCAGATTTCTTGTTATGTAAGGGAGCTGCTTTTTGTGGTCCTCCAGGAAGAAGAGGAGGAAGTTGAGGAACAGGCAATTCCGGAAGCGGAGGAACGATTGGGAGATTTGGGAGAGGGGAAGGATTAGGCGGATCTTGAATCGGTGGAGGGAATGAGGGATCCGGTAAAAGAGGCTTGGACGCACGGAGATTGCTTGGTTTTTGGCTACAAATCTCTGGTTGGTTTTCGGGTTTGAAAGTGAAGAACCCTGCGGAGAAAATCCTAGTATTCTCATGGTGGTTCGATTTAAGGCGTTTGAGAGAAGAAGAAGTCGCGGAAGAAGCTATGGAACAGTAAGGCTGCGAGCTACTTAGCAGCTTCACGGAGCATCTCTTGATTTTCTTCACATGTTTGCTCACAGAGAAAGGTAGCTTCACTTTGAATTCGCCGCGCTTGTCTGTTTTCACTTCTTGTCTGAAACTCGGTTTCGAGTTCTCGTCAATGCATTCCACTGCAACTAAAGCACCTGCAACAAACTGTTTTATTAGTTGTCACCCAAAACGTTTTCAACAAACTGTTTCAATAGAAACTGTAACTGATGTTTTGGTCTATCAGAATTTTGTAGAGGTTTCACCAGGTTTTGTGCTAATTAATATACTAAACCGGCAAAAACTAGAATTACTTAGACTTCAACCGGTCAAAATTTTGAACCGTAACGGGTAAACCAGATTGATATTAACTCATGTTTTGGTAAAACAGAGTGCTCTGTTCTGAATTACAAGAACCAATATTTTCCAAGTAATTATATCGAGAAAACAAGAGCAAGAAAATAAAAAACCAGACCTGGGATTAAGTGGTTGGATGATTTCGAGAAGGCACCGTTAAAACAAGTGTCACAGTAGACAGTTCCGACTACAACTGCTGAAGAACGTGTCTTCTTCATAACATGTTGCTGTCCTTCACACAAACCTCCACTGATAGAGATTCCTAAGAAAATCATAAGACTAAACCAAACCCATAAGGTCGTTGTTCTCTCCATAGTTATCGACACTGTCTCTCTCTCTCTCTCTTTGTTAAGAGACAGAAGGTTATCAAGGAAAGAGGGATATATATAAGAGTGTGGTGAGAAGATGAGTGAGCCAGGAAAGACGAAGCGATTGTAAAAGAAAGCTTATCTCTTTTCTTTGTTAATGTGAATCATGGGAAAAATACAAAGTCTAACTACAAAGCTACTATATTGTCTTGTGACTCTCTTCTCTACAGCTCAAAAGCTTGAATTATTGTAAAAAAATAGTAAGAGGTGAGATAGAAGACAACAATAATATTTGGATTCACGTTCGCGTGTCGATTAGATATTTAGATTGATCTTTACACTGTAAATACACGTACAATGTAAAAAAACAAATTTGTTTCTTGAATTGCGGGGTGGCTAAAACTATCCTCTTTCTTCATCCATTTACCTTCCTGATTTTTCTTTTTTTTCCTATTTAACATACGAATTATAGACACATCTGAGATTTTTTTTTTATGTTGATGGTTGAACACATATGAAGAAGATATTTTGAGCTAAAAGTATCTCTGTTTTTTTCGTCTTTCCCTTATGAAATTTGAATGAGACTAAAACATGACATGATTTTTCATTTCCAAACTGTGAATCACTTTCTGTCATGTATGTATTGTCTACATCCATATTTTCAAAGAATGACATTTACAATAATTATTGTTAGAAAATCATCATTGTCAATTTTTACCAACACTAAACCTCTCAACATTTTATTCATCTAAAGTAATTATTTTTAGAATGTATAAGTGCATAAATGATTTTATATATTGTGGCGATTTTGATATTTAACTAGTATTAGTAACAGTATATCGATACTAGATGTCATACAGAATTGTGATGATTCGTTTGCAATATGATCGTTCTAAAAACTTATACATACCTACAATAACAATCTACTAAAAAACACACTCTAAAACCAATAAAATTGTTGTCCAACCATTGGAAGAGTAGTATATTTACAGATGATTTTGGTTTACATATCAGAGGAGGACTGAAAATCCTTGCGTCACATGATAATGATACTTCGGTAATGGTCCGTAGCTTAGTTCTCAAAATACGTGTATTTTTAACAACTATTGGTTTTAGATATGGAGAAACATGCAGCCAATGGGACTAAAGTTGATAACTAGACTTTAAGTAATTATAGTTTTTATTTGCTTTAGCAGTGGAAACATGTACATGAAATTTATGAAAGTGAAGGCTTATGGGAATGAGAACGGGGAAAGCGAATACGGTTGGAGAGTCTCTGTCGATTCACGAGACACTGAGGATGTCCACACAAACATATATACCCAATTCTTACTTCTGTCTTCTTGTAGAGTATATATATACACACAATCATTCTTGATAAGGACAAAAAATTAATTACAATAAGTTAAAGAATGTGATTATTCTTCTCGACTTTTCTTTTTTCCTTTTTTTTTCTTTCTAGTTTTATGTTGTTTCAAAAAACGTCGTTTATGTTAAAAAGATCATCAATTCACGATAATGAACAAATCTATCAGACATCAACGATTAAAACAACCAAGAAACATGTGTATTATACGCTGAAATGTAGAAAGACCACGGGATCTTGTAAATTTATTAAACTAAAAAGTTGGAGTATTACAACAGGTTTTGATTTTAAATTAGTAAATAAATTCTGAAAGAAAGCAATAATTATTTGATGTGAAACTTTTTAACAGATTTAGGGAAACTATATTAAAAGAAACAGAAAAACATGATTTAAATGATTAATTGAGTACATAAAATTGGTGAAAAAATTGTTTTAAAAAATCTAAAAACTCTTAAAATTCTAATAGTTCGTTTCTATATATAATAACATGGAAACTAATAAACAAAATGCTAAACTGGGGCGAGATCAAATGAAATGAACCCAAATTGTGGTTTACAAACTTGGTGATGCCCATTTCTTGGTATGGGCTAATTGAGAAATAAGCCCGAGTCGTTGTTGTCCACTAACAAACAGCTAATAATTTATTTGCTTCGTGGTGATTGATTCAAAGCCTAGATCATGAACCTTGAAGAAAAAATCAGAGTTTTTGAAGTTGTAGAAGTTTGCTTTTAATACATTCAACCAAATTTCATCCCAAATGTTTGCTTTTAATACTTTTTTTTGGTCAACATTTGGGCCACAACTGGCCGGCCCATTAGCCTAATTCCTACAAATTGTAAGGTCTGAGACTCGATCCCTGGTGTGATGGTGTATGTCTTCTGTGGACTTGCCACTAGATAAAGATCACTTCACGTTTGCTTTTAATATTATTGAATAGCAAATCTGAAACGTATTATTTTCATAAAATAAAATCTTCCTAGTGTCATTAACAAAATTAATATGTAATTTGATTAATTAAAATTATTATCTCAATAATAAAAAAAANTTCAAAAAAAAAAAAAAAAAAAAAAAAAAAAGAAAACCAATAGTTGGTTAATTGGTTTATTATTACTCCATATAGTAGGAGGAGTTACAGCAACAACGCCCACCTACCTTCACACCAACTTCATCACTCTCACTTTTTTCCTTCAATCTTTCTTCTCCCAATTTCACTTTCCTGGGAATCTGCAAATAATAAAGCAATTCAGCTCTTTTTTTATTTTTTTTGAAATTGAAATTTCATCGGTCTTGGGTCCCTCGTCGGCTCTTTATCTCCATTTCTCTCTCATTTATTCCGTCAGAGTCTGATCGAAAACGAAAACCCACTAAGTTCTCCGTCACAGGTATATATAATCTTCGTTCCGATTTCTCTGATTTTTTGGTTTTGTTTTTGAATTTTTTGTGAAGCAATGTATAATGGGGTTCTGGTCGACTCAAAATGTTGTTCTTTGTTTTCTGGTCAAATATCTCTCTGCTTTTTCTTCTGTTTGATGCAATTCTCTGACTTGACCAACCCATGGGTTTTGTTTGATAATTCTTTTATTATATAAGTATATGTTTTCTCTGTTTCATTGCGTTTGTTAGGGATTTTCCTAAATTAGGTTTCAACTTTCAATCGGTTAGTTGCTTGCATTTCACTTTGACTAATTTTGCCCTTTTTTTTCTCTTTCCCAAAATGAAGCCTCCAGTGTGTTTTTTGGAACAAACACACAAATTTGTGCAGAGTTTGGTGAATGTTTGATTGATGTCTCTTGTTGGGGATCTGATCTCTCTACTTAAAATTTACTTATTGTCAGTCTCGAAAAGCTCTCGGAAGAAAAAAATTTACTACATTTGTGTAGGTTGTGATGAGTTTTGGATAGTAAACTGAAGAGAGGTTTAAAAGTCTAAACAGTGATTAGACATTCTTACAGGTGAAATTTGAGAGGACGATGCAGATTGTTGGTGAAATCTTTGGAGAGTTTCTGTAAATAGAAACTTTCGATTTGGCATTCTTGGTGAGAGGTTAAGGAGTTTCCTACAAGTTTCAAACCGGCTTTGTGATTTTGGTGAATCTCAGTTTTGTGGGTGATATCTTTTTTCAAAGCAACTTTTCTCCAAGTTCTTAAGTTAAAGAAACATATTGGAAATAACATTTCAAGAAAGAAGAGAAAGAGATGGGCTGTGTTTCTTCTTGCTTTCGGGTCGACGACTTTGAGGATTACCCAAATCCAACTAGTTCTGTAAACAGAAACTGCCCATGCCCGAGATGTCTCGTTAATAACTTCCTCAACCTGGTAATGCTCTCTTCCCAGTGTTTACTTTGCAACTGATATTTATATATAATGTAGCTCACTGAAGCTTCGAATCTCTTTTGCAGTATATCTCTTTATTCAGAAGAGGCGAAACCCGCTCTCTTCCATCCTCCTTACAGGCTACTAATGTATCGATAACTTCATCTACTTCGTATGATAACTTTATGTCCAACACATTCCATTCTACTCCAAGGCCTCTGCCTTATGATGCTGATCCAAGATGCTTCCGGTCAAGGCGTGATTCGCTTGTCTCTAGACGTGATAAGGGTTCAAGTCATTCTCATGAGGAAGCTGAGCTCTTAAGAAGTGATGCTGATGTGGATTCTGAAGGAAGCAAATGGGATAATAAGCTCGTTATCTCTGGTGAAGATTCGAAAGAAGAGTTCTCTAAATCCATTCGGAGGATTCTTAGGTCAAAGACAATGGCTACTGGCAATGAAGGCCTGTATATAACGTCTGATGATGAAGATGTCTGTCCAACGTGTCTTGAAGGTATTCATTTTCTTCTTTGTTTTTACCTTCGATCAATGAATTTGAAGGAAGCTTAATATCAGAATTTTTGGCTTTTTGCAGATTATACATCAGAGAACCCGAAGATTGTTACAAAGTGTTCTCACCATTTCCACCTGAGTTGCATTTTTGAATGGATGGAGAGAAGTGAAAACTGTCCCGTTTGTGGAAAGGTAACACTTTTCATCTTCTTCCAAGCCATTTTTTTAGGTTTCTCTTTCACTGGTGATTCATATTCTAGAGAGCATCACGCCTAAGTAGGTGTGTGATCTTGAGAACGACTGAATGGAAAAATGGCACATATGCGTAAAAGTGCAAAATCTGTATCTTTTACCAAAAATGCCTGGTCTATGAAAATTACGGCTAATCATTTTTCCTGAAACCCAGAACATTTGCATTAGTTTTCTCATTCATGTTGATTAGAGGATAATTTTCCTGTGCTGTGAATTCGTCTCATTTGCAGGTGATGGAGTTCAACGAAACACCGTAACTTGTTACCATTGATCCTGTCTTCTACTGCCTAAACCGAAACTGGGGAGATTGACAAGGCAGCAGAGAGATGTGCTAATTGATTTGATCTGTGAATATTGTTTATTTACAACATATGGTATATATATATGATGGAGAAATGAGGAAATGTCTCTCTGCACAGTTGGCTAATGGAGTCTGAGGAAACCCTCTTGAGACAAAACAACAGCAGCAGCAAACACATGCAACACAGGAATCTGATGTTTCTGTTTTGTCCAAGGCATGCAACTTTTTACATCATTTTGTATCAATTACTTCAACCTTTTATTAATATATATGTGATGTTTATAATTTTGGCTTAGAGGTTTACATTGGGTCAAGGAAAGATCCAATTGTAACCCAAAATGTTTCTCATTACATGACAATAAACCAGTGTCATTGTTCAACATTAAAACAAGTTCCACACATTTGAATCTTTAATATAAGCAAGGGTTCCCAAGAGACATAAATGTCCTGAAGATCCTTAGGACCATTATATATATATAGCCACTTATGTCAGACAAATCCAAGTCTTGTGTCTATACTTTATATATATATATATATTATAAAATGTCTTTTGTTGGTGAGCTTGATCACAGCACATGAATCTCAGAGCATCCATCCTGGGATGTATCCGTTTTCTGGCTGCGCCTGAGCTTGAGTTGTCGCAGTTATCTGCTCTGAGCATACCGGATTATCATACCTGTCAATCATCACCATAGCATCAACACTGACTTAAAAGTTTTTCTCACATTGATGATCCTATTTAGACCAAGCAACCAAAGAACTGTAAAAGACAGTCTTAGTAGTGAAGTACACAGATTGATTTGCAGATAATTTTTCAAGGCAAAGGACTTACCCCATTTGCAGAGTTGGATTGCATTCAAGAGGCTGGTATAGTCCTTGAGACTGAGCTTGATGATGCGCATAGGAAACATTCTGCTCACCGCCTTCCCATCCTACTCCGTCTCCTCCTCCTCCCATTTGATGACTTCTCACACCAATCATATCATCCAGCTAAAAGATTCCATTTTTTCCACCAAAAGATTAAAATCAGAAACAAGAAAACTAAAGATGCATGTTTCCAAAATGTTTAGAAACTTCAAAATCTGTGAAAGTGATTGATTGCAGTCATCAAATGCAATAATTGTGTTTATGAGACTTTATAAATATACCTTCATAGCTAAAGCTCTGTTGGTTTCAAGCAACATTTGTTCTTTGCTTTGAAGATCAGAGAGCTGGTCAAGCATGTACTGTGTCTGCAACAATCATCATGCCACCAAAGTTGTCAAAATCAAACAACAAACATTTTCAAACATTAATCTCATTAGAATTATTCATTCCATGTATATATATATATAGCTTCATATAGCTAATGATATGACCTTGATGGAGCGAACTTGCTTGAGAGAGCCGTCCAGTTGACGCTCAAGCTGTTCTAACTCCTTTGAATTCAAAGGTCCTAAATCCTCCCCAAGAAGATTTCTGCACCAACAAAGACACGCGCACACACAACTATGAATGTCTGTGTTATGTAATAATATAATAATATAGACTGCCGATACAAAGACATATACCTCTGTTGACGCTGAAGGTTCTCATATCTACCCTTAAGCTTCAGATACTCTCTGTAGCTGTTCTGAAATTTCATGAAAAAAATAGACTTTTTCAGAGGATCTTTCTTGCAATGATTTGACAGAATTCTAAAATATGATCTCAAGAGCACCTCGAGTTCTTTGGCAGGTTTGTTGTTGACTTCAATGGAGCCATAGCTGCATTTCTGGTACCGATCTAGTGTCTTGAGCATGCTGAAAGAAACTCATAAAGAGGATATAAGAAGCTAATCAAAATGATCATACTTGACTTAGTGATAAACCTATAAATGACCAGTAACAAGAGCTCTTCAAGTTCTAAAGTATTTTTCCATCAAAATTGAAGATTATTTCCAATATTATTCATCTGAGCTCGTCAAAGCTTTGCATTTAGTATATTACAAATATCAAGAATATTATTTGCAAGCGATATCTTATAGGTTTTCGTTTGAGTTTCGTGTATTTGATTCACAAATATATGAAAATAATATTTTTGATAAACAATAATAATTAAAATTTATATGTTTAATGTAAAACATATACATAAAAAATATGAGAAAAAAACAATCAAATTAAAGCCTTCATAGATATATACACGCTTTTAGTTTTAACCACCATAAAGTATGATGAACTAACAAATGGTTAATGCATGGAACCATATATTATCATTCTACGTTGGGTACTTGCTTATTTCCTTAGAAATCTGTGAACCCTACTTTTAACTTTAAGTATCTCGATCGTTACATATATTAATTAATACTATCTCGTTACATATAGCTTTTCAGATTGCATATCTGGATTTGGATTCTACATGTATATATTTGAAAAAAAAAAAAAAAAAAAGATAAAACATAAACTGATTGCAAACTTCACAGCTCTAAATCTTTGACAAAACAAAAAAACAAAAACAAAAGAAACCAGATCTCAAATTTCAAGATAGAAAAATCAAGAAGTCAAATTAGACTCAAGATGAAGTTCATAGAAATCAAGACCGTGTGATCTATATAGTTCCAAAACAAGTCCTTCATACACCGATCTATAGATTCTCAGATCTAGCAAGAACTCATTAAGAAAAAAAAAAAGTGAAATTGAAAGAGTGAGAGCTGAGTGATTACTTGGAGGAGCTGCAAAACTCATAGAGCTTTCCACGATTGGAGAAGATGATGAGAGCAACCTCAGCATCGCAAAGAACAGACAATTCATAAGCTTTCTTCAACAAACCATTCCTACGCTTTGCAAACGTTACTTGTCTGTTGATTTTGTTCTCTATCCTCTTCAGCTCTACTCTTCCTCTTCCCATTTTATTTGTTACCCTAATTAACTCTTTTATATATATACACAAATATGGATATGTAGTCTTTATCTATATACAGACACACAGAGTTGGGTATCTCTTTTTCAGAGGAAAGATCTGATCTTTTTGAGTTTTTATGGTCTGGAGAATTGATTGAATGGAAAAAGGAAATTTTGAACCCTAATTTCAAGAACAAGGTACTAGCTTAAGGAAGAAGAAGATAGAAAAGGAAACTTTTGCTCTACTGGTTTTGATTTTAGGGTTCTTGTTTCTTATTCTCTCTTAGTTTTGGAAGTGTGTGGAGGTTGTGAATTTTGATGGAAAATTATGTGGAAATGGTATCTATTGGGAGCAAAAGATAAGAAATCTGCTGTGAGGGTGGTGAGGTTAGGGTTTGGTGTGTTTTCATTTTAAGCCATCACTCTCTACTTCTCTATTCTTGTTTCTCTTTCTTTAATTTGACAAAAACAATCCCCACGCTCTCTCTAACCTCGTGTGATACAATTACCAAACACTTAACTCATGTTACAGGTTTTCATATACTATATATAGAAATATTGTGATTAAATTGAAATCAAGTTTAATCTTCATCTTTTTTTCTTTAATGATTGTTCTTTGGTTTGAAACTTTGAATTTTCAGTTCTTTTTTGAATAAAATCATATTTTAGTTCGTACATGCTTCCTTTTCTTATAAAAAAAAAAACAATTATAACTAATATCGCCAAACTGAAGACTTCAGTTTTGGTTTTTACATTGGTTTACATCAGTCTATATATAACTCTATATGGATCGATTCAACACCAAACTCATATTCAACTTGTAGGAAATGACGAAATGGCGTAATTAATTTAAATATTAGAAAATATGTGTGCTTCTCTTCAGGTAGAATTCATGTCTGTATATATATGGTGTCCACTATTTTAGGTATACATGCCTGATGTTATACAAAGAAGATCTAAACATATCCTTTCTTCAAAATTTTATGTTTATATCAATAATAACAAATTATTTATGTTTAGATATGTATAACGCAACAACAACTCTTTTTAAAAACGTATCACTTTTGATGTTTGACTAGTAACTAGGCACATGATATGTATACGCTCTTTCACTTATCACATTAAAACAACGATATTTAGAAAGTTTGTATATAATATTTATACACACCTTGTGCTAGCTAGATCTGTAAATGTATATTTTTACGAAAAAAAAAAATATATATATTTTTAAATGAAAATACACTCTTTCGTGGTGCATTATATATTTGGGAAATGCCATACAAAAATTGAATATGTTAAAAGTTCCATTTTCATCGTGATTGTTACTTAATGTTATGCAATACAGTAAACATATATATACACAATAATTAATAACCAGAATATTTGGGGTTTAATAGTTTTACTTCAACGTACCTGTCTTGGATTTTCTATTGTAAAAACAGTAAAACATTATTTTTTTTTTGGTGAATAAAACAGTAAAACATTGATTGCATTTCTCACCGTGCCATTATATATAATTAATTAATTACATAAAAAACTACAAATATTTTGAATTTTTTTTTTTTTTTTTTTTTTGAAAATTTACTTATGAAAGTTATATAAGATCATTTTACTGCTTCTAATCATCTATCACATATAAATTTAATGAAAATACTAAAAACTACCATAGACGATATATACAAACTAAAAATTATTTTGAAATTTGGACTTTGCAATCGATCTACAATGTTTTACATATATTTGGAAGTTTTTACCCGGTAATTTTTAACAAGTCTCAGAAATTTCGTAGTTATTATTTGTAAACAAAAGCAAACATATATAGATGTGCAAGTTGTAGACATGAAGCGCGTGATATTGAGAATAAACAATTAAAATTTATTAATTGCAATAAATGAAAGCAACGTATCATATCATTTTCTTTTTCTAGTTGTTTTCAGAAGCCGCAGAAAAGCATCTCCTACCTTAAAATGGGTTTCCACGTGTCGTTTCCTTATTGGAGCTGACTACATTTCTTGCTTTGAAATAAGTTAAAATAAACACTTAAAAAGTTTATTGGTTCAATAACCATAAAACACTAAAACAAAGAAAATAGCCACATTATAAGTCATATTATTTTTTTGTTTGAAATTTGTTTTAATATTATAAGTCATATTGAATCAATGAGAAAGTATTTGCAGTATGTTTGGAATGAACTATCAACTATCCATGTTTTCTGGTGTTTGATGCCATACAAGATGACATGTGACGTATGTTGTAGGCAGCATAAATTACGTTCACTGATAGTGTATGCAACATAAAGTATATAAATTTCGAGTGCGTTGATCTTTTTGGTCCATAATTTTACAACTGTATAACGTGTTGATCTTATAATATAATATTTTCAGTAGTCACGTAGTTAATGGAATTACAACTTATGAAGCGGATAAATTGTTATCACGTATCTGTTAAATTTGATAGTCACTGTCCGAGTGTCAAAAGATCACTTAAATAAAGTGAACGCATCTCTAGTTAAAAGTTATTCCACTCTTTGGAATATATGTTTGTTTTTGTATTGCAATTGCAAATTACGTCAATATAAATGAATTCATATGGTTTTGTTCAATTAGGAAATTTAAATCACGCCACTAAAATGTATAAAGAACTTTTTTTGAGCAGAGAATCTACAAAGCTAAAACTCTTCAGGTGACGTGGGTAGTCCGTACGGATTTACAGAGCGTAAAGAGTAAAGACGTTAAAAGAGTAAAAAATCTTAACAGTGAAGTTACACAACAAGATGGGTGTGTGGTCTGACGGACACGTGTCGATGTATTATTGAGTTAGACTCTTGTCGGAGACGTGCTCGCTGAGCCTAGCCTCCTTTTTAACGGTGTCTTGTCTTACGTTATTTATTTACATTTCTACCCTTTTTTACTTTTCTTTAAATATGGTAACATGTAATAATCTTTCTTCATTTCACACGTTTGTTAAAAGCAAAAGTTGTTTTTGTAAAGTTCATCTTGTATTTATCAAATACTGTATGTGGTCTATTTATAGTTAAAAAAATTGAAATTCATATGATATAATCTATTATCTCTAGACACAAGTTGGTTAATTGTTTTCAGCAGGCATTATAGACATATTTTTCTGTCAGTTAACTTATTTGTTTTGAAATAAATTCCAGCCATTAACCAAATAATTAATTATCAATAATGGCTGAAAATCGAAGTAACTTGATTTTAGTTAAACAAAAATTAAGAAAATGTGTGTTTGCACCCCAATTATTGTATTTCTCCGGTTTGAAGACGACAAGACCCGGTTCACGATAACCAAATCATAACTCCACCAAAATCCGGTTTAGCTAATCAATGTGCCTTATTTGGTTAAACCAGCAAGTGATCAAGAATTGGAATAAGTGACTTCTCAAACGGATAAGACATGCTTCAACTTCAAAATTACCAATGGACAGATTACATTTCTCACAAAGGTCAAGAAGATGAAACAAGTAGTTTTAGTATTGAGGCAATCTATAATATACCGAGAAAATGGTCACGATTTTGAGCATTCGGGGCAAGGGAAACAACCTTTGGCTTGGCAATTATCGCAAGCGACTGATCTTGTGTTTGATGAGTCACTGAATCCAAAGAATCCGCCTGATTTGATCGTTCCTGTTCCTTTGCAGCGGCCACACGCTACGCTCTTAAGATCTCCACATTTTCTGCACATTCCAAGAGATCTGGAAAAGTTGTTTTAGAAACATGTGATCGTAAGATATAAGATTCAAGAACAAGTCTAATTTCATTCAGCCATAGACAGACAACACTCTTGAACATTTCTTGGAGACATCAACGGCACAATGAACAGTCCACACAATCTCTCTCATTACAAAGGTAAGAATTTGAGAATCCATAATCAAGATCAGGAATCTCAACATTGTGAGAAGACTTTATAAACATAATTATTCTTTGAACATGAAAATATGATTCAATACATGAATATTTCAATTCGTAAATGCGAGAATCAAAGAATCTTTCATTGATCATAACTTTCACATGGTGAGAACTGTGAAGAGACATGTTTCCATTGGAGAGTGAAACTAAAAGCAGAACCAAACATGGGTTTTTTATTACAGAATCACAAAGAAACTCCTAAAGTCTTATTATTTTCAGATTTTCAGCAAATTGAGAAGAAAAAACAATCATAATTCCAGATATTTTTTTCCCTATTAGCTCAGAAATCAAACAGCTTATTACAATTCTACGCAGCTACTACAATCATCATCATTATCACATAACAACAAACAAGATTCACATTGGTTCATCCAAAATCGGATATATACGACGTGGGTTTTCGCCCATAACATGAAAGATTAGGCAACAAAGTTGGCTTTTGTGTGTTTTCAGAAATCTAATTGAAATTGTGTAA
Organism: Erysimum cheiri; assembly: GCA_900406345.1. NCBI lineage: Eukaryota > Viridiplantae > Streptophyta > Magnoliopsida > Brassicales > Brassicaceae > Erysimum > Erysimum cheiri. Next base: position 10,811 of record OVAQ01000820.1, on the reverse strand, counting down.
GTTTTGTTTACCTTCTCTGAGAAGCGGCGATGAAAGCATCAACTTTAGGAGCAGCGATGGTGGCACCGAGAAGCAGAGCCCCAACTGCGAGACCCGCAACTTCGTTTGATGTTAAGCTCTGCATCGTCGTCTTCTTCCTCTTTCTCTCCTCTTCTCTGGTTCCTCTTAACTTGATAATGATAATCCTGCACTCATACCTTTGAAATAAATAAATCAAGGATCTAACTTCTAACAGATTGGCCTATTAGCTCAGCTGGTTAGAGCGTTGTGCTAATAACGCAAAGGTCACAGGTTCGATCCCTGTATAGGCCACTTTTTAATTATTTTTTTTTCCCGACAAATCCAGATAATCCGCAAGACTAATAAAAAACCGATAAGCAGCTACACATCAATGAGCTTCATTCAAAACTATGGAAAAGAAAAGAAGATTAACGAAATCTATGCCCTCTAGAGAAACGTATTATACAACATTCTAAGACTCTTTTCTTCAAAAAAAACTTTCCAAGACTCGTAAACGAAGGTTGAATGAAACAAGAGCAACTAAAAACCCAAAAAATAGCTCCTAAACCTCGTTATAGTTTTCATCCTACTTGACATCATCTACATAAACACACACACAAAAAACCCCTTAGATATGGTCTTTCCGGTTTACCTCTTTAAGCACAAATACAGTTTAAGATGTCTTTACGGGATCTCAAAACCCCAATCGACCACATTTGGTATTTACATAATAACTCAAAAAGAAACACGTCCAGCTTTGTTACCACCAGAAATTGAGCTCATGAAAGAGGGAGAACTATGAATGTTTTGATGTGTTTAGCACAGTAGGCCTATTAGCTCAGCTGGTTAGAGCGTCGTGCTAATAACGCGAAGGTCACAGGTTCGATCCCTGTATAGGCCACTTTTTTGTACTTTGCTTCTCCCTATTTTTCTGATAATTTTCTTTTTTTGACCCCGTATGTTTTGATATCACCAATTTTCATCTCAAAGTTTAAAAAATGACAAATGTCTCCTTTGGTTTGTAGGGTTTAAACTTTAAACTAGTTTTACTCCGTCACTGGGTCTTAATTCGTTTCCAACCCGTACGGCCTCTGAAACATAGGAGAAGCGATAGGGTTTATTCAAGCTTCACTCAAACAAGTCGATAAGTTTCGGCATCTTTATTCACATATCTATAGATTCAAGCTTTGTGATTTGCCGTTCGGATTACAGATTCGTATTGGTAATTCAATCTGTGAATCTTTTGCCCCTAAAGAGAAGAATCTGAGATCAGCAATGGAAACAGATCTCAATGATTATACCGTTATTAAGGAAGGAGAAGCTGAGGTTCTAATGCACAAGAAGAACCAAGTCTTCTTCAACAAAGCCCAGGTTTTCATTTTTTTCTTCTTTTTGTTTCCTATTGGATTTGATTTGTTGTAAAGATTCTTCCTTTTGGTGATATTTGATTGAAGTACATCAAGGGTAGTCTTAAGATTGATCAAATATTAGTGTGGGGCATTTTATCTTTGTTTGAGATTTCAAATCTAGTGTTTTTTTTTTAAATCCTTTGCTTCTAATGGATTACCTGTTATTTGTTATAGATTAGTGTCATGTGGTGTTACTGAGAAACTATAAGTAATTTCAATGGCAATTGATCCCAAATCCTCCTTAGCAATTCTAGCACACACTTCAGTTAGAATTGCTTATTAGATAATGTCCTTTTGTGTGAATCCATATGGATATACGTGTGAGCTAAACTAATTGCTTATTGTTTTATGGCTAGGTCAACAATAGGGACATGTCCATTGCTGTCCTAAGGGCATTTATCTCCAAACGCAAGCAAGAGCATGAGGCGATGTTGTCTAAAAGAGCTAGATCATCTGGGAAAGTGCTTGAGAAGGATGTCTCTGAAACTTCCAAGGAAGAAACTCCTACTGAAAACGGTGAGGATAATGGTAAAACCAACGGAGAACACGCAGTAAAATCTCAGGATGGACCAAAGGAAGCTGCCAAGACCGCATATGAATCTGCCCGAAGGGAACTCAAGCCACCAAGAGTGCTTGAGGTCTATTTATCTTCTTTCTTTTTCTTACTGTAATAGCTCTACTTTGTTCTCTTGTTCCGTTGTTTATTGTGCTTATCTGTTAAATAACTCTTTCTTGTGATATTAATTTTTATAGGCCCTGTCAGCTTCAGGGTTACGAGCTTTGAGGTATGCTCGTGAAGTTGAAGGAATTGGTCAAGTTGTGGCTTTAGATAATGACCCAGGTATTTTTTTGTTTCTCCCCAACGTCTGTGGGCTTATGAAGAGGTTTAGAAACTCGACTTTTCTTCTATCCCAAATTCCCAGAATAAAATACTATTACCATTTTCCTATTATAGCATCGGTTGAAGCTTGCCAGAGAAACATAAAGTTCAATGGCTTGATGTCTACTTCCAAGGTGGAGTCACATCTTACTGATGCTCGTGTCCATATGCTTAGCCACCCAAAAGAATTTGATGTGGTATGCGTCCAATTTTCTCAAAATCTTATGCTCATTTTTTCAAAAGATTCTTTTTTCTTATTGACTGTCTGATTTGGTTAATTGATGTCTTAGGTTGATCTTGATCCATATGGTGCGCCATCTATTTTCCTTGATTCAGCTGTTCAATCAGTAGCCGATGGTGGGTTGCTGATGTGTACAGCAACTGACATGGCAGTGTTATGTGGGGCTAACGGAGAGGTTTGCTATTCCAAGTGAGATTTTACCCCTTCATTACCTTACACTGAAAACAGATATCTATGATTTTGTCTGAATTGTCTTAATCTGTCTATTTTAGATATGGTTCTTATCCACTGAAAGGGAAATATTGTCATGAGATGGCTTTGCGGATCCTCCTCGCCAGCATCGAGGTAATTTTTTTTGCTACTACGAGGAATTAATTGCCGTTGAATTAATTCACTCGCGCCAAATCATCCAGGCTTTGATTGGTTTTAAGATGCTGAATTATTATTTTTTCTATTGACTTTGGTCATATTTTTGATTGGCAGAGCCATGCAAATCGCTACAAGCGGTATATTGTTCCGGTTCTATCAGTCCAAATGGATTTTTACGTTCGTGTTTTTGTCCGCGTTTACACGTGAGTTATCCTTTCTTTTCAAACACTTCCTCTCAGCTAGAGGCAAAGTAAAGATTGGAGCTTTATGAAATGCAGTTCGGCGAGTGCAATGAAGAACACTCCACTAAAGCTGTCATATGTCTATCAATGCATTGGTTGTGATTCCTTTCATCTTCAATCTGTTGGAAGATCTCTCCCTAAGGTTTTGTGTCTGTCTCTTTGCATAGTTAGTTCAGTTAGTTTCTGAAAAACCCCCTTTTTTGGATAATCCTCTTCATAATTTTTTTGCAGAATAACAGTGTGAGGTATCTTCCAGGAGTTGGTCCTGTTGTTCCTCAGGATTGCACTCATTGTGGAAAGAAATATAACATGGGTGGACCAATATGGTCCGCACCAATGCACGATCAAGAATGGGTGACTACGATACTTAGCGGTGTTAAATCCATGAAAGACAGATATCCTGCTTACGACCGAATCTGTGCTGTTCTTACCACTATCTCAGAGGCAAAACCCTCCTCCAAACTCTGAAAGTTTCAGTTTTTAGTTTGGGTCAATTTCTCTAAATCCCTATTTGTTTGGCTTGTCTCCAGGAATTGCCAGATGTTCCGCTCTTTGTGAGCCTTCATAGTCTCTCTGCAACGCTAAAATGTACTTCACCGTCAGCTGCTTTGTTTCGATCAGCAGTAATCAATGCAAAGTACCGTGTCTCGGGGTCCCATGTGAATCCACTCGGGATTAAAACTGATGCTCCAATGGAGATTATCTGGGACATCATGCGGTGCTGGGTAAACCATCTTGGTTCCTTCATTTTCCTCAACTATGTCTAAAGGCTGAAGCTTTAACTGCCTTTTTTTTGTTTTCCTTTGGTGATAATGAATGGTTGTAGGTGAAAAATCATCCCGTGAAGCCGCAATCACCTGAACATCCCGGAAGTGTGATTCTATCTAAAGAACCCTCTCATCAGGTCTCTCTTTCACTAGCCATTTTTCTAATGCTTCATTCCTTGATTTGACGTGGTGGAAGCTGAATGAAGTTCCAAGCTTGAATCTTGACACACTGTTTTCTTTTGGACAGGCTGACTTTTCGCGCCACGTTGGTTCGCTTAGCAAAGCACAGGCGAAGAAAGTAGCCCGGTTTTTACCAAACCCAGAAAAGCATTGGGGTCCAAAGATAAGGGCTGGTCGTACAATCACAAGCAAACACGTGTCGCTTCTTGGTCATGAAGCAGTTAACGGTCATCTCAACGACCAACACAAGGAAGCAGAAGCAGAAGAAGAAGAGCAGCAAGAAGATATCAATGAGGATGAGCCAGATCTGAAACGCCAAAAGACAACAGAGGATATTGCCTCAACATCATAATTGCCTATGTTTACACTAGAATTTTTATATTTTTGGTTGCAAAAGATGTCCTTTTCTTAAAAAAACTTTTTGTCATCAGAGTTGTGCGTTTTTGATCTAAGCACTTTGAGCATTTTTGCAGACTTACAAGTACAAAAGACAATTTATAAATCTATTGATTCTTTAGCTCTGTTTGCGACTATTTCAAGGTCACACGACTTTGTTCTAACCACACTCCTGGTTAGTGCCGTGATTATCTGGTTGCTCATTTTTACTAACTGATCGTACTTTTCTATGTATCAGTCATTTTCCCGGTGAAAATGTAATTTTTCATAACAAACCGGTTTATAGAATTTGCAGTTTTTCATTATCGTAATTATTTCTTGTTTCTGACAACTGCATATGATTGATCCACAAACGAGAAACCAACAACATCTTATATAAATCTGGAGAGCAGGAGTATCATCCATATATAAGCAGCTCTTGACAATATGAAACATTTATAATATAAACGATAAAACAGATTGCATAAACAAAAAGGTCGTTGTAGTATAGTGGTAAGTATTCCCGCCTGTCACGCGGGTGACCCGGGTTCGATCCCCGGCAACGGCGTAATTTCTTTCTTTTTTTCTTCTATTTTTTCTAAATTACGTGGCACAATCTTAACCCACGAGTGTAAGTAACCTAGAGACACGTCAATATTAAATCTTTTCGTCTTCCCTTGTCAGAATTTATAATTTGTCTTGGTTTTCTCTCTGAAACTGAAACTTAGCTATGTCATCGGCGAAATATTTCGGTTGTGCTATTAACGTCGAGGCAGAGGAAGAAGGTGGTAGTGATGGTAATTCAATCGCCGTGGAGGTTTCTCGATCAAGCATCCAACCGGATGTCGAAGCTATGAGTTTGTCCGCTTGTTTCCCTCCGTTAAATCAGAGAGAAATCGGCGGTCGCAATCCGTATTACCATTTTATAGATTCGAATTCAGACTCTGGATCGACTTCTATGGATGCCGAATTCATCGACTTCTTTGATCGAGAGTTGAACACGAATCAGAGGGTAAGTATTTCTGGTGATTTAAATATAGAATTGGGTCTCGGGATCGGGTCAGGGTCGGATCAGCTACGGGGTGATTCAGGTGGGGTTGGGGTTCATAGAGAAATAGATTCGGGTCGGGTCGAAGTTGATACGGGTCTAACTCTAGTTGGGGATAATCTGAATCTATATATCGTGGAAGCTATGGTGGTTGAGGAAGAATTTTTGGAAGGGGAGAATTCGCAGTGGCTTGAAGAACCTGTCCAAGTTATTCCATATGATTGGCAGACTATATGGGATGCTGACAATATTCTTGATGATCTGAATAATATGATGGATTTGGATGCTGCCCTTTATCTAGCTGAAGATGGTGAAAATCACGATGCTCTTTTAGCACAAATGTTTGATAACCAGGATGGAGTCATGGGAAGTCCTCCTGCATCCAAGACCGTTGTAGATGATCTTCCTGCTGTGGTAATTACCTCTGAAGAATTGAGCGACCTTGTTTGCGCCATCTGTAGAGATGATATTGTGGCTGAGGAGAAAGTTAAGAGGCTTCCTTGTAAGCACTACTATCATGGAGAGTGTATAATACCTTGGTTAGGGATAAGGAATACATGCCCGGTTTGTCGGTATGAGCTACCTACTGATGATCTTGAGTATGAAACTGAAAGGAATAGGAGATTGCAAAGGCAAAGGCGCAATAGAAGCAGTTTGGCAAGTGAGTCGATGACTCGGTAGATGATGTAATTTTGCTTTTTTTTATCGGTAATGCCTCAATGTACGTATTGGTTATAGTTAGAAGGAAGAATACATTTGCAACCATATCTTGTGCAAGTTATTTATTTAGGTTTATTTATCTTTTAGAGTTTGCTGATAATTGCCAGTCACAGGTTTTCTTAAAAAGAGGAATTGTCGATCCGACTTTGATTAGTTCTGAATATGATTTTTTCCGATGTGATTTGATACTTCTATAAGTAGAGCACATTACCAATACAAGAGTCTTCTACTGTAAAAGGTGAAAGAAAGTGGAAGAAGCTCATTCATGTTGTTACCATTTATTTGTGTAATCTTGGACTAGAATCAATTAGAGATGTTGCGATGGGGTAAACCAATCCATCTATCCAGATGTCAGATGTGGAATACAGGTCCATCATGTGACTCTGTCCCTGTGGCCAGCAGCCACCTTGTGGTTAACCAAATACATATTGAACTGATGGATTTGGTCGAGTTTATAGTTGTCTTTTCAAAATTGGTAATACATGGACAGGATATATTTCAACATGTGGGCTTTTAGTCCACTATAAAAATCCCTTAAATTTAGCGGCGGAAATCTTGATTTCATTGTAGAAGCTACATACACTGAAACTAGAAATCGGCAAGCCCCTTGTATGGATTTCATGTTGCATCTTGTTGGATAATTAAGTAAACTACGAACACAAAATTTTTTTACCGTAATTTAAGTAACATACTGTATATTTAATCATACTGTGTTCAGTTGTGGACTTGTGGTTGTCTGTTTTTTTTTCAACAGCAATATATTAAAAGATTGGATCAAATGAACCAAGGCCAGAGAACATTGTTAACAAGATCAAGTGATTATATTTTTTGTTAGCTTTAAAGAGTGGTAAAAATCGGATATGACTAATACAAATATTTGAATATATGGGGAAAAAATGAAATGAGATCATTCGGCTAATAGGTAATATTAAAAAATATAACAGAAATCATTATTTTTTTTCTAAATTATTATTAGAAAGAAAATCTCACTAAATTAATAAATGTTGGATTCGGTTTAACTATATGTCAAGAAATTTCAAAAAAAAATTTGGTTAAGTTGTTGCTATTGAACTTGTATCAAATCAGATAAATGTTGGATATTGGTTCGAAGTTTCATATAACTTCTAATATTTTTATTTTTTAGACATTTATTTATATCTTTACCTAAACACATTTTGGGGAGACATCTTTACCTATACACAACTTTTTTTATATATTCGCTAGAATTTTGCTAAATGAGTTAATTAATATAACGAATTTAAATACGAATAGGGTCACTAAAACCGGATATGGGTAAGATTAGGTAACTCATTTCCAAATGAACACTGATCTCCATTAGAATTTTTAATTATATTCTAAACTTTAGTTGCCTATTTTATATTTTCAAATGTTTCATTTCAATCAACTACTTCAAAAATGAACCGAAAGCCCATTACGAATAAGATTGTTAAAAGAAAAACTAAAGTTAAAAGTCATTTTCACATGCTAGTGGCTGGCTCTTTTCTCTATAGTGTGACTCTACATTTCTAAAGAGCCAAACTTCAAACATTGAGGCTATGAATGGTAACATGGACCGTACCCAAAACCGCACCGCAACAGTGTTGTAACAGTGTCAAAATCTCTGCATATACATATGTATCTATATATTTTTGTTACTATTTGAACCGCACCGCACTTCTCCCGCACCGCAAAACGCAGTCACCATTCGGACCCTGAGTGTCGATTCTTTTTTTTTTTATATATATATATTTTTAATTTCTTTTCGTGAATGTAGAAAATCTTTTTTTTTTTTTTTTTCTGGCTCTTGGATACTCAATTGGCTCAGCACTATTTGCTTATCCTCATATGCAATAATTTAAGTCTCTTGTCTCATTCCATGTAACAAATACGCCACATAATTTTTCTAAACTTTCTAAAAATATAAGCCCCTCTTTGAATCTAAAGTTTTGATCATGTGCGTCAGTTTTTCACATCAACCACATAGATAGTTGAAAATAAGCTATTTGGAATTTTACAAGTACGTACTTTCATGTTCCGTCCATCATTTTGGAATTTAAAACAACTTCATTATATCTATGTGCAAGTAACCAATTTATTACGAGCTATTCAATTATGAAGTTTATTTCAAGGAAAAGTTCCAGAAAATTTATTGTTAATAATCAAGTCCCTTTTATGATTAATCAGACGCCATGGCATATGATTTCTATTTTTTTTCTATTTTTTTTAGTCAAGGCATATGATTTCTTTAAAACACTCATTTAGTAGATCTCGAACAAGCAAATATATCTTTAAACATTCGAGATGTTTTAAACTTTATTTGTGTGGATCTGTTTCGATCAAACGGTTTAAATAAGTGAACTGCAAAGAGAAATATAAGAAAATCAAAATAAAATGTATTGTAGTTGGAGTGGGTGAATAACATCACATCCAAATAAATTCATCACACCATTTGAAATATTTCATTTGATAATTATTACCCCAATCATTTTGGGATTGAAATTTGCGCTCAAGTCTTCAGTGACGTTCTCCACTTTGTCTTCTTGTCTCTTAGGATTCTCTCTCTTCTCCGTAAGGGACACTAAGCTTTCGAGACCAAAATGCACATTAACTATTCTCAAGCAATAACCGGACAAGATTATAACGTTAAAAATATGACCTCAAAATTTAGACGAACTAAATAACTAATCTCATACAAGACTCGCAATGTATATTACTTTTAATACTTAAAAGTAAAGCTACGGTGAAATCAAAGTAATTAATCATATAAAAAAAACTAGTAAATTATAGCAAACACTAAACACCAACGGAACTATTGTTAAAAAAAAAACAACTAAACAAATTCATATATACCGTTTAATATCATGCAACAATCATGAGATGAAATCCAACAGTCAAGAAAACATGTACGGCCTAGTTAATAAAAACCAGAAATTATACCCAAGAACTCGTACTAATTAACTCATGTGACAGCAAAAATATAACATCAATATAGTCAAGGATTTAACTTAGACGAAAATCCAAACTGATTAGGTAACCACAATGTAATTAATCACAACTATAAATTGTGCATGCGTGTATATATGTATAACAATAATGTGAACTGCATGTATCCATGTAGTACTTGATCCTCGTATACCTAGATTTTGTGAGTATGTTATCTAATCAAAACTGCATGGACAAAAGTTGTTATCTTAGTTCTTCATACTCAAATAATAGTTTAATACAAAACCTAAACACCCTAATACTTAAAAACAAAAAAAAACAAAATATCTATAAAATTGTTAACTTTCTGGTGCCAATAGTAAAACTAGTAGCATAATCATAACTATTATGATTAAGACTGACAATAGTTGTACAAATTGGCAGTGATAGTGGAGCAAGACCTTAATAAAATTTACAATTAGTACCACACCACATTAATTATTTTGGCCTTTCTTCATATCTTTCTATTAGATTTAAACCAGAAAAAAGTGGACTATGATTTAAAATATAATAAGTTAACTAAAATCTAAGAAACTTATTTTATATTAAATAATTTTCTAATATTTTTTAAACATGAGATCAATTATATACGGCAGAAATTAACAAAAAGTTAGGCATATATATAATATATTAATATACACATATATATATATATATATATATTTAAGAGTATATTTCATTAGGCAAATTGGACAGAATCAATTAAAGGTACGAACGAAAAATACAAAAGTAAAATATGGGTATATAATTATAGTATTTTCATAAAACAAAAGGCGTGGAATTATAAAATTATCGTAAAAGGTGTGATGATACAATAGACTGCGCTTTGGTGATTGGCTTATCCTTAATCAACCAATCAGTTGTACAATCATGACATCATCCATTTTTACATTGAACCGTGTAACAATAAATTAATATGTTGATGATTTTTGGAGTTTGCTTAACGAAGAAGATCCATGGAATTTCGAATTCCCCCATACGGTTAAGGGGGCCAATGAATCTAACAAAAAAAAATCAAGAACTTTTTCATTACCAAACGAGTCAAAATATAATATTTTTGTTTGAACAAACGTCGATTAAAGATAGTTCTATACATAGTTTTAGTTTTAGTTAGAAGAGCATATTTAATTAGGTACGTACTACACAAGTACTACTTATATTAGATTACAGTTACGAAAATTAGATTTAATTTTCTGAACAGAATAGAAGATCTAAGGGAATTATTTGGTAAAGAATTTAAAATGCAAGGTAGGCCAATATCAGGTGGTAGTGTCATTGATGGGACTAGTCCTGGGCATTCGAGTAACCCGATCGGGTTCGGGTAATCGGGTTTATGAGTATAATACCCGACATGGTAAATAAAAAAATTGGTTCGGTTCCATTTCGGGTTCTTGTCGGGTTCGGGTCGGTTCGGATCCTAAATCTAAAACCCTGATAAAATCCGAAACAAATCGGTTACATTTCGGTTCGGTTTACTGCTACCCGAATACACCTATTTTCTACCCGAAATCATGAATCTTACCCGAAAACCCGAATTTGATCCGAGATAACTTATCTCATACACTTCAAGAACACAAGTTCAAACATCTATTCCTGCA
>OVAQ01000819.1:0-24590 GCA_900406345.1 Erysimum cheiri | reverse complement strand
TAGAAACATCTGTTGGAAATCAACCTTCTTTCTTGTAGTGGGTACATAAGTGAATATTTGTACTCTTCATTTTTACACGACTTTGCAGTTTGCATCACTTTACAGTCAAGGGGTTTGCTTTTCAGGCTCAAAAAAGTGTTTGCCAACTTTTTCATTTCTGACCAAATTGGGTCAGTCCATAAATCAAAACTCGTTATAGGAATTCGAACGCATAAAATCCAAAGTTTTTTTTTTTTCCTACAAAATTAGTTTATCAATATGCATATATAGGATATATATATATATATATATATATATTTTTTTTTTTTTTTCCGGAGTGACAGAAAAAATTATGTTAGTTCTAAAATTGATGATTACGAATGATATCAGGGTAAAGCAATTTTACGAATTTTCTGGTTTCTACAATGTCATAATTATGTAAAATCGTGAATTTTGGTCATTTTTATTTCATTATTCATTCCATAAATTATTTAACAAAATTTTGTCTCATACTATAATGTTTAAGTAATTATGTTTGCTTAACCATTCTACCACTTTCTTTAGTATAGTTTATTAAAATATTTTTGAGATTACATATGTTGGGGTTAAATGCTTTTATATCGGATAAATGGACCTAATATATATACTATATATAATGGCTCTAAATAGAGGACTTGTTAATGGTTTAATCAATTTCGATTTTTTAATACACCATTCGCACATAAACTATGTTAATGCATTAAGAAGTTAATGATAAAAAAATTGAAATTAACAATACTTGACATCGATTTATATTACTACTGAAATGCCACAGTTTACGTGAGGGTTTTTAAAAAAAAAAAAAAAATTGAAATGGGGTTTTATAGCAACGTTAATATATAGCACTAAGCTTTTTAATGCCATTAGCATTGTTATTTTACTACGATTATTATTATAATTATCATTAGCTTTATTACCACTATTTTGCTAATGTGTTACTGTTCAGTGTTCAGAACCAGTATACTAACGAAATCAAAGGTTGGGAAAAAGAAAAGGTTGCTTGACCGGTTAGTTATCTTTCATTGATAATATTATAATGTTTGACTAGTTTTCTTCGGTTCTTGAAAAGCGAGCTAATTAGAGCCGTTGGGTCATGGAAACGGAGATCGATGTGAGAAGAGAGAAAGAGCCATAGAGGAAAGAGAGAGATCTTGGTAGGCTAGCTCTCTGAGCTCTTAAGGGTTTTGTTCTTTCAGGTTCTCAGAAAAGACAGCACGCTATCTATCAAGCTCCTTCAGTATTTTTAACACCTATACCTGGAGATATTTACATCTACACCGAATATAAATTAAATAAGTACTTTTTTCGCAAATTAAATAATTATAAGTCTTACAATAAGGAGGAAAGTGAATTTCTATATTATATTTTTTTCGTAAAATAAAATCAAGATAGTAAATCTTGCATATATATTTTAGAAAATATTCATTTAAAGTTCTAAAGTTTTATGTTGATTTGGAGCTCAAAAACATTTAATTTAACTATTAAACTAATATTCAAAATATACCTTATGAAATATGGGATGAAAATTTCTTAATATATAACATGTCAATATTATCACTTAATTTTTCACTAATTGGGAAAAATGTGGAGAGCAACAAAAAAAAGACGTACAGTTTTACATTATATATGAATAGAGCTAGTATTAAATGTATCGTTTTATTTATTGTTTTAATCGGTTTCTGATTATTAGATTTTCCATCCAAAGCCTACCATTTACAAAACTTTGGATTGCCTTGCATAGACCATAATACAAAGTATTCTCCACATAAAAAGTCGATTTAGCCTAATCTCTACTTGTACTCCTTCGTTTTACAATAATAGATTTTTTTCAAAAAAGAAAAAAAAAAGCTAGATATGAACCGGATATCTTATATACAAATTTCTTGAAATAAAAAGAAGACGCTAGATATCGAAGTGGACCAAGAAAACATTATAAAGTGTTTATTTTAATATATAACATTACAAAAATAGGGACTGAGAAAAAAAGGAGACAGTGGACGGCCGCCATATAGTCAGTCATATAAGGTTCACATACAATGATGAATTGCCGAGAGAGTTTTTGTTCCTTCCTCTCATATAGAACCCCCGATTTTGTAAAATGGACACATAATAAGTTACTATAATTTAGAAATATTAATAATTATAAAGAAAATATCCACACGACGTGTCCAAGAATCCGAGAAGATCACACATGACAAGTTGTAAGTGAAGAGATTTTGAGTATAAACGTATTTATCTGAATTACATACAAGCAAGGGGCAATATGGAGCATACGAATCTAACTCTTCCAACAATTTGTCTTGTCTCTTTTCCCAAATAAACATGATCTCATATATGGAAGGAAAGTGGTCACACGCTTCCCTTTACCGACAGTAATTAACCCGATCGGCTAGCTCGATTCTCGAACTTAAATCAAACCGCCAAAATAACGATTCACGAGATAGCATATCTAATTATTCTTGTTTTGTTGATTTTAAAATAGTACTAGTATCTGATTTAAAAACTCATATAAACTTACAGAAATATTTCTGAACCTAAAATCTACTAAGAATTTGTAATTATTATAATTTTGTTGATTTGTGATACTGGTTGAATATTGATCCCAAGCGAATAAGCTAGGTTAATACGTATACCGGTCTTCAACAAAAAAAACAAAAAATACGTATACCGGTTCCTACGTTGACCAATGAATCACTCAGCCGTTAAAGCTGACCGTCTAATCTAAAAAGATTGATAACTAACAGAATTACGGGATCGGTTTCATTTAGTGCAGATCAGGTAATTAAGCCTTAATTAATTTCACCCATTGACACATATTAAAGGGGAAATACGTAGTCAATTTGGAGAGATCGAATTAGTTAGTATATATATATACACAAAGAAAATACATAGAATTAGTATATATATACACACAGAAAATACAATACATATGACAAAAGATTGTGATCCCAAAAAGAAAATAAACGATAGAGAGATGGGCTACGTATGCGGCTTATGGATCACAATCTCCAAGGGAAGTACACACTTTTGGAAGCAACAAACAGAGATATGTATTTGTATGTATGTATTATATCGTATATTATGATAATTTACGTCAATTTTAAGTGTCAGTACAAATGGAGTTATGTCCAACATTTTGGTACTTTTCATGACTTGTCTTTTTTGTTTCTTCCCAATAAAATTTCCCCAAGGGACCATTGATCCTCTCTCTCTCTCTCTCTCTCATCTCTCTCTGATCGTCATCGCCGTATTCTCTGTCTTGTGACAGATTGATTTCTGTGATGTGAAACTCTCTCATCGAATGATTTCGTTTATTATCACAGATTATTAATACTTCATTCAATTTTGATCAAATCATATGCGTCTGGTGTGGAGAAAACAAATATCTACGGATGTTATAATTTCCAAGTTAAGATAGTATAAGTTATGGATGGTCACGGTAATTTTGGCTATACTATGAGCTATTGAGCCTAGGAGATAAATTATTATTTAATGGAGTTAATTTTGGAGCATGTTATAACTTGATGATTGATGCAGGGATATTACGAAAGAGAGGACTCAAGTATCAATGAATCAAGAGTCTTCAACCGTAGCTTCGACTTCGAGTTTTCTTGCGTATCAATGGATCGAAAGAAAGAAGAATCCTAAGACTTTGTATGAGAAAACTTCTCTTTTATTAATCAAAAACAACCAAACAATACAAGAGGCATAATAAGGCTATTTATAATAAAATCTGAAAACCCTAAAACCTAGAATAATCTTAAATAATAATAATTAATTAATTAAAAGATAATGAGAATAGATATTTGAAAATATTCTAAATATCATGCTGCATCAATGATGGTTCAATGATGCAACCAACCATTTATGCAGTAAAAACATGTATAGGTAAAAAAAAATGGATTTGCATAATAACTATAGATGGTAAACAAAAATTTGGTTTGAAAAGGTTATATAACCTACTGAAACGGTGAAAAGAAGTTTTAAAAAATGCAGTAAATTTATATACATATATCTGTAAATTTTATTTCTCTTTCCTATTATATTGAATTTTGATTGGATAAAATTTACAGATATTATATTCCATAATCTAATTTTTAGATGGTAGTAAAAATGTATACGGATGCCGAAATGATGGGTCAAATTATCTGGACTGGATTGTCACTAATGTTGTGGGCTCACAAAAAAATTCATTAAGCTCAAAAGAAAGCAACGTTTTCAGGCCCAGGAGATGGATTATAGAATTTGAAGCCCGATTAGTTCTAAACTTGTAAGCCCAATCATTTTTAGTGGTCCAGGAAAATAAAAAACAGGCTCGGATATGTTCACGTCAGTCTTCGAAAACGCGGTCTAGACGTTCGCCTAGGCCCCGTTTAGGCGTTAGGCTCTCAGATAACACCTAGACGACCGCTTAAACCGTCTAATTATACATTTGTATTATTAAAACGATTTTAACCAATTTGAAATGGTTATAAACGGTTCAAAACCATTATAAAAAATTATTAATTCATTATTATGTAACTTAAATTTGTTTTCTAGTGTATTTTTTCAACTTCTAAATATACAGATTAAATTTATAATTTTTAACTTCATATACATGATTATAAACATTTATATATTGTTTGATATGAATGTTTTAATCTAATTTTTGTCTACAATTTAATATTTTTACTTTTCTAATGAATACTTTTATATATTTTTTATCCATAATATCATATTTATAATATATTATGATGTAATTGTCTAAACCGCCTAAAACCGCCTAAAATCGCCTAAATTCCGTCTAAGCGTTCCAGGCGCTGGGTCACCGCCTGCTTAGCGCCTAGCATTTTCTTGAAACTTCACGTACATATGACTATAGTATTCACTTCAATGCATTTATTCCTCGATCTCTAACCACTGCATAATAAACTAGATGAATATTTGCATATGTATGAATTACAGTATTTTGATATTTTTTGTTATTAATGTAGTTTTAGTTTCGAATCAGCCTCAGATATTTTGTAAATTAAAACTGGTGAAACAAGCAGATTTTAAGTTCTTATTTTTAATCTACAGAACTTCATAAAGTTGTACCATTAAACAAGAAAAATGATTTAAGTTTTGCATACTCATGTATTTCTTTTTTTAATTATTATTATTATTTTTTGGATAAAATTGTAGAAGAGAAGAAAGTGTGAGAGACTTATTTTGGGAGACATACATAGTAGAAAATAAATAAATTTGGTGTAAAGTTAAGCGAGGTGTTTGAAGCATAGAGGATAATAGGGTTTTAGATTTTTTTTCCATTTCAAAAATAATTTAAGTATTTTTGGGAGGTTTTAAGAAGTATAAGGCTATTTTGAGAATAGTAATAGGTTAATCAAATGCTTGGAAACTTTTATTACTTGAATGTACTATATATTATATATTAAAATCGGAGTTTCACAAATTATTTACAAATAGATGCAAGATAACAATAAAACACCAAAACCTTAATGATAATGTCTATCATAAAGATTTTCAACATAATTTTTCGAACTTGAACAAGCTTATAATATGGACCCAATATATTTTTAACAATAAAAACTAGTTATCCAAAATCCATTGGATAAGATTAGTTTTTTTTTTTCGCCGGATAAGATTAGTTTATCCACTATGATTGTCCAAGAAAAATTCTTAAGAGTCAAAGTTCGTAAGATTTATTTGAAATGATTTCGTGATGTATACATCTATGTTATGATTACCAAAGGAGATTAAAGAGATATGTCATATCTTCTTATCCTTAAAACAAAGCAATAAGATGATATACGTGGATTCCAATAATAACACACGCCTAACTAACGTATATTCACAATCACATCACATCTACACTAACAACGACAACGCGTTGTTTTCGTCCGTCATCAATCGCGTTCATTCGATCTTTATATTAAAAAATTTATAAGTTGAAGATATGATCGCTGTAAAATATTTATTTTCCAAGGGTATTGTCAATACCGTATTGACTCCTCAGTGTGAACTTGGTTTCTTGGTTACCAATAAAAGAAAAAACTTGGTTTCTTTTTCATTTGCTTGCAAAATAATCCATCCATATGGACTTTTACGGCTGAAGAAAATATGTCCGTGAACGATATTATCTCACCTCTCAAGCCCAACAAATTATTGAGAAATTGCTTCTAAATAGCACCTTAAAAGTTTGCACCAAAAAAAAAAAAAATAGCACCTTAAAAGACAAAAAGAGGAATTTTAAAGTAACGAAAAGATAAAATGTCTGGAATTAAAATTAATTTACAGATAAATTTACCTTTACCTTCAATAAAGTTTTAAAAAAAGAATGATGTTCGAAATATGAAACGGATAGAATTATTAGAATTCCACACCAGTGAGGCAGTGACCTACCAGTTTTTTATCCGTCCATAATCTATGGGAGGGTATAATGTACATGTTCACTTAAGTAATGAGACTTATTCGATGACAAAATAGTAATGAATTTAATAATTTATTATTAGTATTAATATGTGGCCACGGAACTTTTTCTAGTGGTAGATGTGGTTTTGAAAGTTGAAAAATGACAGTAAATGGTAGTTTAAATAAAAATATAACCGTATTAATTCCGAAAGAAATTGTATTAATATAAAGATTCTCTTACGGAATAAAGAAAATTGTATTATTGTATTGATACATTAATAATGGATGCTGGTCTATTTAATACAGTATTGATCACATTATTCGATATTATCTATATATATATAGTCAGTTCCGAAACTCCAATCCAAATAATATACTTTCTCAGTAATGGTTTAAATTTCATAGTCTTTTCTCGAATTTTTTTGTTTGGTACTTTAAAAGATGAAAATAAGAGATTTAATATTTAATTATCTAACTAATTATAGCCGGATTATACACTTCAATAACTAGGGTTGATAAAACAAAACTAAACCATACTCTTTTTTTATAAACTGATTAGTTTAGTTTAGTTAAAACATAAACAGCCAAAACTGACCCAATTAACATGTTAGTGGAAGCGAATCAAACTAAACCGAATAAATCAAAATTAATACGAAAGGTTTCAACTCTAAGCAATTTGACAGGAATTAAGTCTTCACCTAATCAGATTTAATATCTGATTCCGACTAATTAACTAGAAAAAATCATTTGACTGCAACCACTTAATCATTAACTAATAAACTAGCTTAGAGCTAGTTAATTTGGATGAAATTCTTGGAATTTTGAGCTTGGAAACCGGGTTGGTAACACTTGGTTTGGAGGTCGAACTCGACATTGATCAATTAACGTTATAATATACTTTTAAGATTTTTTTCCTCCCCAACAACTATTAACTAAATGTGAACATTGTATGCATTACAAGTAAACATAATAATTAAATATAAAATTCTAAAATATAAACATATAAATAAAGTTTATGAAATAAACCAAATGTGAACGTGTATGAATTACAAGCAAACAAAAATATGTCTGAAAAAGGAAATGAAACTACAATGAAGTAAGAAAGAGAGATGGAAATGCCTAATGGGTTAGGTAACTAACTTTAGGTGCGTGTGGTGTGGTGTGGTCAAAGCAAAAAAATGAGCCATGTTGTTGAGCCATAGTTGGTCGGTGGATGTGATCATGAACCACCATCGGCTCTGTGGTATATACGTGTTTGGCGCATTTAACCGATCCAACTAACTAAAAGTGCAACACTTTTTGAACCCATATATTTTCCTTACATCACAAGACTTATGAGCTCATAATTTAGAAATTGGAATGCACAAAAATCCATGATACATTTTCTCAGCCAAAATAACTAAATAAGACAAATAATTATTTCACTCGAACATACGGTCAATTTCTATGAAATTAAACAAATATCTTTTTTTTTTCTAATTAAAATACCATGAAACTGTTTATACTTGCATTCTCCATTAACAGGACATATCACTCATGCATTGATGTGTGTGTGATAACGGAATATCACTTTCATAATTATCTACTTGAATAATTTATTGAGACAAGTTTAGCGACCAAAGAAACGAATTAGTTGAAACTTATATTAATAACTTGACAACAATCAATCATTATCAAAACATTATGTCTTTGTTAAAAGACTCATGTCACTACTTAACTAATTAATTATGAAACGACTCAATTACTTAAGATAAACCCATTTTAACTAGTTATTAGTTTATTTGAGTCGTATAATTAATTGAATAATATAACAAGGGAAAGTGGTTATCCACAGCCGCCTGAAAGAGACACCATGCAATTTACGACTCATGATTTGACTTTTTTATATTTTTATGATATTTCTGGGACAACGACATGTTGATCACAATTATAAACTTTTATTGATTACATAAAACAGTAAGGAAGGAGATGTAAACGATAGTAAAATAGTTTAAAAAGATAAAATATAACGGTACTTAAGAGATAAATAGCATTATTAACTTTTTCCATTTTTGTGATTGATAAGAACTAAAACGAGATATTATTTGTATCCTTGCAGTAAAGGGTTACTAATCAAACTCGTTAAAACAAGAATATATATCATTTTTGTATGGTATATTACATTAATCAGCATGTTTGTCTCTCACTCAGTAACTTTCAATATAAACGAGATTCTCTTCCATTCTAAAACGGATCACATGGAATCTCATATAATGTCAGTACGCACGCATACGATATGTCCTTTACGTGAAATGATAAGTAATCACCAACTATCACTATACAAGTTATATATACTACACAATTCTTATATCACCTTTCTTTTGAAAGAGTTGTGCTAATATATAAAACGTAATGATCTATCTTCAAACAAGATTCGAACTCAAATTTAACAACGTCAAAACAATAAAAAGAAAATTCTAATACTTAAAAAGTACTCTCATGTTATATTTTTTTTTATATTCTTTTACAAAAGTATTGTGAATACTATAGAAAAGTAAATTTGTGATTAAGACAATTGACGTATAAGTTTAGCCTAAGTATCGGAAAATGGAAGCCAAAATTGAATATTGTATGTCCTTTCACAAAATTCGTGGATAAATGTATTGGTTTCGTGGTCGAGTTAGTTACGTAACTACATTTTATAACCAAAAAAAAAAAAAAAGCTTTCTGAGTATTCTAGATAAACATCGTAATTCATTCGTTATCGAATACAAGATTTGGTGGTTGATTATGACATCGACGATTGAATATTCGATATCACAAATTGTAATTGAAAAATTTATATTTCTTTTCACGTTGAAACTACTGAAATATAGACCTCGACACTTGGGGTCGTCCGTTAATACATATTTATCTATTTTAGGTAACGAAAGATTAGTTAATAGAAAAAAAATAATAGTAAGCAGGACCCGCTTGTGACCACTAGGACGGAAACATTTGCGTGACGTGGCTAACTAATCTACTTGGCGGGATATTTGAATGAATGACAATTATCCGTCTGGATAATATATGAAGATCGAATCAGAGTCAGAAAGGATTTGAGAGGTTACAAATTAAAAGTACTAGTAAAGGCTTTCACACACAAGACACGCACGGCGGTATGGTTTTTGTCTGAAATCGAACCGTAGTTATAGTGGGACCTGTCTTAAAATCTGACCTGGAATTATCATATGAATTCTCATTTTAATACATATTCCCTCCGTTTTCGAATAGTTGTCGTTTTAGAGATTTTTTTTTGTTTTAAATTAGTTGTCGTTTTAAGGTAATAATGTAATTTATGCCAATAACTATCCAAATTACCCTCATTTTATTAAACACAAATTATTTGTAAATAATTACTTGTCATTTTTATGAGGTTAATATAGTCATTGTATACATTTTCTTAATTTGTCCAAATACAGTTAAAACGACAACTTTTCAAAAACAGAGGGAGTATATTTTAAGGTGATTTATATAGATAGCCTGTGTGAAGAAAAAAAATACGTAGATAGCCAATTTTTTTGCTTTTTAGGTTAGTGCTTTTGGTGGAAAAATGGTAAACGTAATTTTTGCGCAGTTTGAGACAATTTTTTTCTTTTTCTTTTTCACTTGTGTGAAATTATGCCTTTTCTTTAAATTAACATGGCATATGAAAAAAAGCCATGTTGTTAGGTAAAATAGCAATGTGTTTCGGATAAATTAGTATGATATCGAGTTGAGTATCTATTGTTGTCATTAAGAATGTAAGTGCAATCTCACATTAACTAAAAGAAAAGGTAAAGGTTAATTAGTGCATATGGTCCCTAGTGCATATATCCTTTGTGTCAACCAAAAATTTATTCTTTTGTAACATCTTTGTTAAGGATTATATTTTTTTCAGTATATTTGATTGGCTGTATTGTATTATAGTAGAATAAAAAATCTGATGAATACTATATTAACCGACTGGCAACAAGAATTAATTTAGACCTCCCATCTCAATTATCAGAAAGCAACAAAAAGAGTCAACCGATTCTGATTATTAATTCGATTTAGCGATATGCATGGAAAATCTGAGATGCATGACTTACATTATTAGCCTTACTTTAATTGAAAAGCAAGATATAACTTAGTTTTCAAGCTACCGTTTGTTAACAACTACTACGACATATGTTTTTTTAAATTATTTTTCAAATAATTCCAAAATTTTGTTTGATACTGAAAATATAGAAAGACCGGTTTAAAATTATATAAAAAACAAAGAGAATATGTTTTCTTATAAATTTATTAAACTTTATGAACTAGACGCAATCTCTACAAAATTATCTTTTTGCCCATTTATTCCTTTTCCTTCGTTCTAATTTATTGAAAAATAAAATAACAAATCATTACAATGAAATTGTTGATAAAATACAACCCGTTTCTATTGATAAAACACTTTTATTTAGTGATATAATTTGATGAAAACCAAATTGAATCAAAACTGTATATATCCAAGAAAATCTATATTAAGTTGCATTTTGCTCCTTTTATATTCGAAAAAAAAAATGCCAAAATCAAATCCAAAGTCCAAACACAGTTTATGAAGAGATTCTAGATATGGTAATTAGAGGCGCATGTCTTTGAGTCTTTCTAATTTTTATTGGCCAAGTCCGGTGGAAGGTGGAGCTTTAATTACGTCATGAATGCGGCAACTTGACTTTCATTCTCAAGAGGCAAGACCAAACCAGAGATGTGAACTAATAAATCTCATCACATTACTACAATCTTACATTACGAAGAAAATTTCAACATTAGAAAGTCTATCCATACACAATGGCTTTTTGTTTTCAAAGAAATAGAAACTCCGTTTCGTACTCCTCCAAACTTTTTATATACATGAATCAAAATGAAGTTTATACAATTTTTTTGCTTGCAACAAAGTTTATACATACAAGTTCTATCATATAGTATAATTATGTGTTTGCCCAAAAAAAAAAAAAAGTATAATTATGTGTAATCAAATTATACTTTAATTAGTATCGATCAAATTCTTTGAGCAAGCTATAAAACATATTAAGCAAAAAATATTTTACAAACCATCATTTTAACAAAAAGCATAACTTTTAAAAAAATTTCATTACTTTTGAAACTTATAATCTTAAGCAACAAAAATTTTCAAATACCGTTAACCCTCCCTCATATCATGGATGAGCTACCTAGTCAGTAACAAAACAATTTAAACAATAAAAAAATAAGGAAAATGAAAAATTACTCAAAAATGAAAAATAGTAGGTTGTGACGTTTCATAGTCACCCGCACAAAGCAAAGAAATTAGACTCTTCTTTTTTTTTTTTGGGCAAAAGAGATTAGACTCTCTATCTTTAAATCCCTTCCCAGAATAGAGAAAAGATAAACACTCCATTAAATCTATATATAACACCACCTTATATATATCTCCATTTCTATATTTCTCCTTATATATATAACTCCAAAACAATCATTAATCCAAACCCAAAATATCCTTTTAACAGAAGTTTCTCTCAGTGGAATCTTCTTTATCTGAAAAAACATCTCAAGAAAATGGGATTGAGTTTTAGAGATAAACCCTGGATATTTCTGGCGATTCTTTGTTGTTCATCATTGTTTTGTTCCGTAAAAGCATCAGTCTCTTATGATAGTAAAGCTGTGATCATCAATGGACAAAGAAGAATCCTTCTCTCTGGTTCCATTCACTATCCCCGAAGCACCCCTGAGGTAATAATAATCTTTATTTACATTTTAATATTCAACGTTTTTTTTATAGAAACTAAATTTTATTACTTCTGATTAAATTTTCCTTCATTCTCTCTGTTTTCTGAAATTTATGGCTTAGTTTGATTTTCTGCAATGTGTTTCATTTCCAAGCTTTTTCCATCACATGGCTTTTTGCTTATTATCTACATAATATACTACTGTATTCAATATTAAAATTGTGTGTTTTTATTCGAAGAAATTAAATGATTCATTGAATGCTCTGTTTTGTGTAGATGTGGCCTGGCCTTATACAGAAAGCCAAAGAAGGAGGCTTGGATGTTATTGAGACTTATGTCTTTTGGAATGGTCATGAACCTTCTCCTGGACAAGTAATCTCAAGAAAATTGTATTTTTATTTGATTTTCTTCTCTCACAAGTCACATGATCTCTTCTAATCGTTCTTTATTATTTTTTCTCCCAGTATTATTTTGGAGACAGGTATGATTTGGTTAAGTTCATCAAGTTGGTGCACCAAGCTGGTCTCTATGTTAATCTCAGAATTGGCCCTTACGTTTGTGCTGAATGGAATTTCGGGTAAAAATATAACAAAGCTCACTATTTTAAAAATATTCGGTTATCACGATTTCATTTTTGACTAAATTTTAATGGTTTATAGGGGATTTCCGGTTTGGCTCAAATTTGTTCCCGGTATGGTCTTTAGGACGGATAATGAACCCTTCAAGGTTTGAAACTCTAAACAAAACTAGCTTTTTCCCTCTCATATTAATAGTCTTCTGATTGGATGATTAATATTAGTTATAATTGATATTGAAAAGGCTGCAATGAAGAAATTCACTGAAAAGATTGTATGGATGATGAAAGCAGAAAAGTTGTTTCAAACACAAGGAGGACCCATCATTCTTGCACAGGTTTGTTACATTAAACATCATTAGCCAATGATTTTTTTTTTTTTTTTTTGGGGTATATATCATTAACCAATGATCAAAAGATATAGAGCTCAAACTAAAAGCTTTTATTCTACATATAATGAATATTCAAAAATGGACAGATTGAGAATGAATATGGACCAGTGGAATGGGAAATAGGAGCACCAGCAAAGGCTTATACAAAATGGGCAGTTCAATTGGCATTAGGGCTCTCAACAGGTGTTCCATGGATTATGTGCAAGCAAGAAGATGCTCCTTCAACTATCGTACGTGATTACGTTTTATCATTTTTCTTTCTTTCTTTCTGATCATATAAATATTGGCTAAACTGCAACAAAATAAGTTTTTTAACCGTTGACTCGATTTATTATTACCAAAATATGTCGTTTTTTAAAATGGTTTGTATAAAAATGCAAATTACAGATAGACACATGCAATGGTTATTACTGTGAAGGTTTCAGACCAAAACTAAGCAACAAACCGAAGATGTGGACAGAGAATTGGACTGGTTGGTAAGTCACAAAATCAATATGCGTAGAAAATCAATGTTTTTTTTCTTCCAATTAAATACAAATTAAAGATGCGAGAGATCGTTTTCATTTACTTTCAAAACAAGTAAAACACTGTTTGAAATCTGTATATTAAATCTTAGGTACACGGAGTTTGGAGGTGCTGTACCGTACAGACCAGTCGAAGATATTGCATACTCTGTTGCAAGATTCATACAAAATGGAGGTTCCTTCGTCAACTACTACATGGTAAATAAAATAAAACAGAGTTACATATGAATGCACATAGATTTTTCATTTTTGCATTTTTTTGGCTCAATATGTGTTTATAACGTTTTTATAGTATCATGGAGGGACTAATTTCGATAGAACAGCCGGTGAGTTCATGGCTTCAAGCTATGACTACGATGCTCCTCTCGATGAATACGGTACTAAACCAAACTCAAAATTACAAACATTTTTTGTTTGAATGAATGATTAACTAAGTTGATTCATTTTACTTTAAAAAGGCTTACCAAGAGAACCAAAGTACAGTCACTTGAAAGCATTGCATAAAGTCATCAAACTCAGTGAGCCAGCTTTGATTTCTGCTGATGCAACCGTCACATCGCTTGGAGCTAAACAAGAAGTAATGATCAAAGCCTTTTTTTTAACTTGTAGTTATGCTAGATTTCAAATGAGAAAGAAACCTCCTGACTTTGAAATGTTGCTTTCAGGCTCATGTGTTCTGGTCTAAATCCTCTTGTGCTGCGTTTTTATCGAACAACGATGCGAACTCTGCAACGAGAGTTATGTTCCGTGGATTCCCATACGATTTGCCTCCTTGGTCAGTCAGTATTTTACCTGATTGCAAAACAGAGTTTTACAACACTGCGAAGGTAAGACAGAACAAACTTATTTGTCAAAAGAAAGCTTCCTTCTTGATCTTTAAGATTGAATTGACACTCTGTGTTTTTGGATAAACAGGTTAATGCACCAAGCGTACACAGGAATATGCTTCCTACTGGTACCAGATTCTCTTGGGGATCATTCAACGAAGCGGCTCCTTCTGCGAATGAAGCTGGTACGTTTGCAAGAAACGGGCTTGTGGAACAGATTAGCATGACTTGGGACAAATCAGACTATTTCTGGTATCTAACAGAGCAAGTATCATAACATCAAAATTCAAAACTCTCTTTGATTTTGTCTCAATCTTTGAAACCCTCTTTAAGGAAAACAAACTAATGGTTTGTTTGTTTACATGTATTTTTACTCAGCATTACAATCGGTGCTGGTGAGGGGTTTTTGAAGACTGGTGATTTCCCTCTTCTTACCGTTATGTCAGCTGGACATGCTCTTCATGTGTTTGTCAATGGCCAGCTTTCAGGTAATATATAAGAGAAACGATAGAAGCTTCTCTTGTCTAGTGTTGTTTAGTCTTGTAAGTTGACAACATTGTTGGTACTTCTCCGTTTCAGGAAGTGCTTATGGATCGCTTGAGCACCCGAAAATAACCTTTAGCCAGAAGATTAAACTACACGCAGGTGTCAACAAGCTTGCTTTGTTGAGTGTTGCAGTGGGTCTTCCGGTTAGTTCCTGATGGTCTCTTGTAAAGCAGCTTTTGTGCCAAGAAGATAATTTAGGTTCTGAGCTTTGTGGTTCTTGGTTTGTTTTGCAGAACGTCGGTACGCATTTTGAACAGTGGAATAAAGGAGTTCTTGGTCCGGTCACACTTAAGGGAGTTAACTCAGGAACATGGGACATGTCGAAATGGAAATGGTCCTATAAGGTCCTCCTTGAAAATTCAAAACCACTTAAAGTTTGAGTTTCCTAGTAACAACAACAAACCAATCATAACAATGAATTTAAATGTGATTTGAACAGATTGGTGTACAGGGTGAAGCTTTGAGTCTTCATACCAATACAGAGAGTTCCGCTGTGAGATGGACTCAAGGATCATTTGTAGTCAAGAAGCAACCATTGACCTGGTACAAGGTAAAAGAAACACACAAAGATTAACAATGTCTATGAACAAAATAAGATTTGACACAATGAAGAACTGAAAAGCCATTTCTTTTGTTGCAGTCTACTTTTGCCACACCAGCAGGAAATGAACCATTGGCTCTGGACATGAACACAATGGGGAAAGGTCAAGTTTGGATAAATGGTCGAAACATTGGACGTTATTGGCCTGGGTATAAAGCTCGAGGATCTTGCGGGCGTTGCAACTACGCTGGAACTTACACCGCAACGAAATGTCTAAGTAATTGTGGTGAAGCTTCACAAAGATGGTACCATGTACCTCGTTCTTGGCTAAAGTCTCAGAACCTTATAGTTGTGTTTGAAGAGTGGGGTGGTGATCCTAGTGGAATCTCATTGGTGAAAAGAACATGAAAAGCTTCTTCTGATTCCAAGTTTTCAGGACAGAAGAAATCTGTTTGATTTGTTTGTTCATCTCTCTGGCTTTGCTTTGAAGATAGAGACAGAGCTGGAACAAAAAATTATCGATTTGTGCAGTGATTACAAGAATTATATAACCTGTATATGTATATTACTACTGGTCATTAATGACCAAATAAAATTCACAGAATAATACAAAATGAGAGTTTCGTTTTCTTCAATCATTTCCTGAAATCGCCATTCGCCACAGTGAAAACTGGATTGACAATGATGGTTAGTGGGCCTTCAATTGGGCCCAATAAAATATCCATTCGACAGACGTTTGGACGACGATGATAAGATGTAAAATCTAGGGATGAATTTGTAAATAAAGCAATTTCATTTACTTCCAAGCGGGGGGAGTAGTTTTTAAATTTACAAAATAACCCCTAAACCCTAGAGCATTTGGTACCGCAATGTGACGAAATTACCAAAATGGTCACATTAAACCACTTAACTACTAACTAGCCTTAACTACCATTTACTGATTTTCCATTTTTTCACCGTCCTATTCACAACTTGTAAATCATTTTCACTATTCTCCCATAATTACCATCCATTCAAAATGACCAAAGTACCCCAAATATCTTGATTTTTCCGGAAGACGACAAGTCGGTCAAACACAGTCTTCGCCTAGAAACCTCGCCAACAAATCGTCGTCCCACTCACAGTCACACTCACGCGTTCCCACCTTGCTTGCACTCCACGCGCCGCCTTTCTCGCTTTCGTATTCGAAACAGCAACCGAACAGACCACTTGCGTCGACGCTTGCCATGGCTGAAGCGTCGCTGTCTGAAAAAGAAGGTCCACAGCTCTCTTCATTAACGTTGATCGTGATGTAACCGGAAGATGACTGAACAACCACCGGAATCGCGTACGGATCGTCGATAAACCTCACTCTGAAACTTGCTTCGCCGGAAAAGTTAGTTCCTTCGATCTCTGTCGTCGTCATTGTCGGTGAAGAAGACTCAACGAGCTTCATGATTTCATCTGGCGTGTACTCGTCGTCCTCTCCGGCGACTAGCATCGTCGTCGTCGTCGTCTTCACTTCCTTTGCCGCCGTATCTCCTCCGTTCTCGTCTTCTTTCTTCCTCATTTCTTCTTCCATTTTCTCTCTCTCTCTCTCTCTCTCTCTCAACTCAAGAGAGGAAGAATTAAAAAGAGAGACCGTACTACAATATTGTTGTGATTTTCTTCTTGCACATTTATAAATTATATATAGAAGTGTTAGATATTATTTATATGTAATTATGTATCATAGAAAATATAAAAAATTTATGATAATATCCATTAAGTACAGTGTATTGAGTCTGTTAGTGGGTCCGAAAATTATAAGTCTTTATATCAAACAAATTATCACCTGTCATTTTTATTGAAAATATGTTACACGTTTTAATAATAATAGTATAACTTTATTAGTATTCATTTAGTCAAGTTCACCAAGAATAATTAAAGACAAAGGTACAAGTGTCGATTGTCCTAGTTCTTCTTTTGATAGAACTTGTGATGAAATACTTTTGATAGTTTTTGTTACCACTAAGTAACAATTACAAATTTATATTTCCTTGACCAAAAAAAAAAAAAAAAAAACAAATTCATTTTAAGCAATTGCTATAGTTTTAAGAAGAAAATAACAAAAGAGAAAAAAAAATTAAAATACAGAAAAAGGTATGGAAAAGTTAATGAGGAGTTACCAAAATTAGGAAGCTGGTCGGTGAGTAATTTTCAAAATACTAGTGGACTTTTCCCTGATAAAACCAAAAGTGGGTGGATTTTTCTTTAATGTTCTCGTAGCAAAGAAAAATGAAAAGACAAAATTAGTGATGTGAAAAGACTTTAATGGGCCTCGTGATTTTACAGGGACGTGCCATCTGTTTGGTCACTGTGTACTCTGTCTGTAGAGAGAGAGAGTACAGTTTCCCTTGCAGCGATGCGACGCTGACTCTCTCTCTTCCCAATTATTCCTTTTTAAGCACAATTTATTTTTGATCGATACAACACACAGTTTTTATGATTTTTCAATGGTCCAAATGCAACCAATCAGAATATGAATGGCTTATAGGCCTAAAGCCCAATTTACCCTTTCGTCGGTTCAGCTTAGAGATGTTAAAAAGCAATATTCTGTAGTCGAACCGGTCTGTACCGGTATTGTAAAGGATGTTTGCTTAATGCCTTGAGCCTGTTATCTTAAACGTGATATATGTACATTCAAAGTTAAGATTAAACAGAATCTCTTGTTTTTTCTAAGGTACAAAGATCTATTCAACTAACTGTTGAACCGGGAAATGATATCTCCCGGTTAATGCTTCACCGGGTTTCTGGAGGTAAAGAGTTGCTTGTAGAACAAGCCACCTGCTTTCGTTTCGTTTTTAACTTGGGGCAATCAAAAACTCTCCAATGTTCTGTTACCGGCAAAAGATCGTTTAACGTGAACCAGATCGTAACATGACAGTTGGTGTTCCGTGCTCACTTAAGCTTCCGGTCGATAATCTCCTCACCTTTTGCCAGAAGCTCTTGCCTCGGCCTGAGGCCAAGGGACCTGAGTTAGATTGTCTCTCTAACCTCCCTGACCCAGTGTACATTTCTGACGTAGAAAGTCCTCTCTCCGTATCAGGCTCAGAGTCATAATTCGGTAGCAACGGATACCGAGCCATCCTACCCGAGCCGCCACCACAAGAGCTCTCAGCTAGAGTGTCATCTCGTAGATCGTCTTGAGTGATTGAAGTTACAGAGTTAAGTTCCTTAGCTTCATCGCATTCGTTGCTGACAAGTTTCAAAGCTTGCACTACTTCTCCCATGAAAGGACGGTGCGATACTTCCGGTTGGACACACATCGAAGCTATAGCCGCAACTTTAGCTATACTATCAAATGAGATCTCGGGTCCTAAAGACTGATCTATAATAGCTGCAAGCCCTTCCGTGCTCGTGAGAAAAGACCGAGTCCATGAAACTAAGTTCTCTTGTCCTGGTGGTTGAGACATATCCACTGGTTTCCGTCCTGTAAGTAGCTCGAGAAGCACAACTCCATAGCTATACACATCGCTCTTCACCAAAAGATGCCCTGTCATTGCGTATTCCGGCGCCACATACCTATTAAAAAGAACCATTTATAAGTTTAATTGGAACTGGAAAAAAAAACACAGTTTGAAGCAGATTTTATTATCTAACCCAAAAGTTCCCATAACGCGCGTTGATATATGTCTGTTATCTTCATCATCGAGGGCGTTTCGAGCCAATCCAAAATCAGAGACTTTCGGGGTGAAATCGTGTTCAAGCAAGATGTTGCTGGACTTGAAGTCTCTATGTATAACTCGCGGGCTTGAGTCTTCATGTAGATACGCTAATCCACGGGCTGCACCAAGAGCTATCTTCAAGCGAGCATCCCAATCTAAAGGCGAAGCTTCTTTATCGATCCCTGAACAAGAAACAGAAACAAAGCAAGAGATTGGTTCCAGAGATAAACAAACTGAACGGAACCAAAACAATATCGAACCCAAAATACGATGAAATAAACTGTAAACGCAAAAGAACCAAAACCAAAACCATATCTTACCAAACTGAATGATATTCAGTTTCCATTCACTTTTTGATATGCTATAAACCAAAAAATCCGAAAACCAAAGACTGGATTGGGATACTGTATATAAGGTCTGGAAAACATACCATGGAGGTGAGATTCAACGCTGCCATTTGGTATGAGTTCATAAACCAGGGAACGGTTACGATCTTCGATACAAATACCAATTAAATTCACGAGGTTTCTGTGATGAAGACGACTAAGCATTTCCACTTCGGCCAAGAACTCCCGGCTACCTTGCTGGTCATCTCTCTTCAATACCTTAACTGCTACTTTAGTTCCATCATCGAAAACACCTTCGTAAACCCGTCCGAATCCGCCTTCACCAAGAACCCTCGATTCATCAAAGTTGTTAGTAGCTTTCTTTATTTCGCTTGCGGTGAACGTCTTTGCAGAGAGAGTAAACGGAGCAATGCTTGATTCAAATGACAATGAAGTTGAGCTAAACCGGCTTCCGGTTAAAGATCTCGTAGAACCTGCAAATTCAGCTTAGTTATTCATGTTTCTTCCAACAGCAACAGTAGTAGTAACAGGGGTGCCTAATCTGGTTTAGCGATCGAAAACCGAACCAAAGAGAAATTAAACCTTTTCAATTTTGTTTTCCTGTATATCCGAATAAAGCTGACTATAACTGTAACCAAACCAAACTGAAAATGAATTAAACCAGTTAAAATCAACTTGAACATATTCTAAAAAAAACAATTTCTTTGAAATTTCTTCAACTTGAAGAACATATTCTAAAAATAACAAATTCAAACCGAAGATGAATAAACCGATAGGCTTTGAAATGTCTTTGAAAGTCTTCAAGTTAAACACATGATATTGAAGATGCCAACTCCAAACTGATATCTAAACTGTATCAACCCGAACCAAATGCTATTCAATTGCTATTTGGTTTTATTGCTCATAAACCGAACTGAAAACCGGATTAGGCAGTAGAGTAACAGTTTGTTACCTGATGGTTTTGAGAGGGAAGGCAGCGAAGGGCGAGCAAGAGGTGTTCTTTTCGAAAGACGCCGCTGATCTCTTTGCCGCCGGAAAACCAAGAACCAAACAATAACAAAACATAAACCGATAAAAGCAGCTGCCGATAAAACAATCACAGCAATACTTCCGGCATTCAGTTCTTTCTTACGCGGCTTCTTTGGTACATCAACTCCCAGCGGTTTGATCGCCCTTCCGTTATTATTACCGGAGTATGGTCCGTGATCTATAACGGTCATACCGGAAATTGGCGGAGAAGCCGGTAAACCAGGATAACGCACGTAAATCACGTCGTATTCGCCAAAGATTGCTTCATTTATATAGACTTTTTTACTCCAGAATCTCTGGTAAGTCAGCATTGCGGTCATGTTTTCGAATTTATCTCCGAGTGGGACTAAATCAATAAGAACAATGGATTTCTCTGGTTGTTCGCTAGCCGCGTTGGCTCCCATTATACGGACTTGGCTCTGTTTCATGAAAACTCCGGCGCCAATTTCCCTAGCAAATTCTGAAACCATCGGGAAGAAGTCATAGAGTGCCATGCTAAGCCGTAGCTCAACCTGAATTGGCCAGACACAGCCACATGGAGATCCCGGAGGTGTGTTTGTGTACGGTTCCAAGCAAATAGTTGAAGAACAATCTGCAGAACACAACAACAGGAAGTGGTTTCACACCAAATCAAGAAACCGAGAAGACAGTTTTGTTCCCAAAATAACCGGAAAAAAAAAATCTCTAAGAACCTGAATTAGGGGGAGGAGGAGGAAATGCTTGAAGCGGTGGACTGAGTGGGAATTTCCGAGATTTCGAAGGTCTTGAAGAGGACCTGAGAGGAAAAACTTCAAGAGAAATAAACAGAATTTAGGATTTCACATAAGGCAAAGAGGTTAAACGAAAAAACAGATTTTGCATGTTTGTTGTTGTAAAAATTATGAGCAGAGAGATCAAACCTTGGGTTGGAGAAGGTGCTGGAGCCGAGAAGATACGTTGCATAGACGAAGAGATTGGAGCATGAGCAGGAGAAATCAAAGAAGCGGGAATGGGAGGAGAATGAGCATGATGAGATGATGGTGGAGGAGTCACTGAACCTATAACAACAAAACATAGGAAAAACAGAGAATTATGATCACAAGAAGTGTGATGACTGGCCAGTCTAAGTATCTTAAAGGCTACGTTAAAGTAGAAACCTTTATGGTTTGACTTCTTTGGAGATATGAAACGCTGTGGTGGTGGTGAAGGAGCTGGACTATTCTTTCGTGCTTGATGATGTTGATGGTTTGAAGGTAGAGGTGGAGATGATGAAGAAGAACGGTGGTGAACATTACTCGGAGTAGAATCTGGCGGTGGAGTAGTAGAAGGAGAAGTATGATGAGAGTGTCCGCTGAATTTTGGGGCTGAGGGAGCTATCGAAGGAGGAGAAGCTGCAATGTAATAATAACATGAATTTAGTATTCGTGTCTTCTTGAGACTAGAAATAACAGTAACTTTGATTGATGGCCTAAAATCTAACCTTTATGAGGGAAGACAGGTAATGGTTTAGCAGTTTCATTTGACGGTGAAGAACCCGGACTTTTGTTATCATCTCCATTATTGCTGGGCGGTGGATGTTTTACTGGATTTGCAGCATGATCTACAAAAGAAGAAGAAATGTTGATATCTTGGATACGGTTTTTTTAACGGATAAACACATTCAAAAGTTGAGCAAACCTGGTGAGACGGCAGGAGACTCTATGGGGAAAACTGGGTGCGTAATAGGCGGATTTCTTCTCGAAGATCCCTTTGTTGGAGGCAATGTGGGTACTGCACGGTTTGAGAGAGATATCAGAGGATAAACAGACACATTTTCGTGACAGTGTGACTAAAGCAATTCCACAACCGCATACCAGGTGAGCTAGAGGGTGTTAACTTTGGTATGACGGGATGGACTGGTGGTGAAATGTCAATCGATATTGTTGGAGGAGATGCAACTGATTCAGAGGTTCAGCAGAGACCACAAATGAGTTTATGCCATAACAATTGACACGTAAATCAAGAGACGAGCAAAACATGGTACTATACCAGGAGCAATAGGCTTTTCGATAGGAGGCTTGTGATTGTTCGAATCATTTCTAGGAGGTACACTGCTCGGTGTAGGCGGAGGCAGAGCCACAGATGGAATTGGAGGAATATCCGAAACAGGGGATGAAACCGTAGGCTTTTCGATAGGAGGCTTGTGATTGTTCGAATCATTTCTAGGAGGTACACTGCTCGGAGTAGGCGGAGGCAGAGCCACTGATGGAATTGGAGGAATATCCGAAACAGGGGATGAAACCGGGCCTGCAGATTAGACAACATTGCAAGTTAAACATTCAAGAATAATGCTAAAGATTCAAGATTCAAGTTAAACATTCAAGAATAATGCTAAAGATTCAAGATTCAAGTTAAAGACTAAAGAACATTTCAAGCTAAAGATTCAAAGATTTCAATAGGTAGTTTACACTTACTCGGAGTTACACTTCCTGAAAAAGGAGGCTCCTTTGGTGCATCTCCTGGAACGAATTGTGGTGGTGAAGCAATCGGTGTAATTGGTTGAACCGGAGGCGAATTTCCCGGCAAATCCTTCACAGGTATTGTAGCTGGAGCTGAAGAATGAATTTAAAAAAAACCATAAAAATTTGAATTCTACACAATTCTAGTGGTCTCAAGAGTGCCTGCTAAGTGTTCGATCATTTGTCTGTAAGAGAATCAAACATTTTCAATCCAAGTACCTGGAGCATTAGGGACCAACACAATAGGCTCACCGGCCGGTGGTTTTCCTCCTTGGGAATCTGACGGTGGTGGAGCTGCCACGTCAGCTAAAGGAGGAAGAGACGGTTGAAAAGCTTTAGGCGGTGGCGCATTGCCGGATTTGTGAGATTCAGGTGAAATAATCGGCACTTGACCAAACCCTCTTGAAGTCTCCGGTGGTGATGCTAACGGAGATAACAAATCCAATCCTGAGTTAAAAAAAAAAAAAATTAAAGATCTTTAAAAATCAAATTTTCCAATTGCGTCAACAAAAGCTAGTATGTATCTGGATTTTGACTCATTTTAAAGATTACACGAAAATCAGAAAAAAAATTCACAAATATAAAATCGCATTATGTTGTTCGCAATAAAGTTTCCTTTTTTACACATTTCATGATCCGAAACAACATTTCCCACTAAGAGAGTTATAAAAAAGAAAAAGCTCATTGTTGATAATATACACAAAAGAAAAAGTCGAGAATTTAGCAAAACCAAATTAAAAAAAAAAAGGTTGCAAATTTACCAAAGAAAAAGCTCATTGCTTTTTTTAGGGCAAATAAAATTAAAACATACCTGAGGAAGAAGCAGCAACTAAAAAGGAAGAAACTAGACAGATCCTTAGGAGGAGAATCAAAATCTCCATTCCATAGAAGAGATCAGTTTCCTCGATGATCACGAAGAAAGAATTGATGTGTTAATCTTAAGCTCCAAGTTTAAAGCAATCGAAGTGGCACAAGGAGAGAAATGACTTAAAACGCAAGAAGAAGAAAGAAACAAAGGAACAGTGAGAAAGAAGCAAAGGAATGATTTTTTTTTTCTTTCTTTCTTTTTATGAGAATTTAATGTTCACANTTAATTTTAAAAAAAAAAAAAAAAAAAAAATTAAAGACAGAAACGAGTTTGGTGGAAGAGAACGGTAGTAATCAAAAGGGGGTCTGTGCAATTAATCTTTCATCTTCATGTTTGAACAGAAACGGTTCTTTATTCTTGGGTTTCTGCTCTCAATTGGTCAATAGATCAAGAGAGAGAGAGAGATTTGATTTAACAGAAAAGGTGGGATTTTGAAGGTAGTGGGATAGTGTCAATGGAGGAAACTAGTGTGTTGTGTGTCTCAGAGAGCCTAGTGGGGTTTTAGAACCATTTATTTATTAGTATTATTGACCTTTTTTCTCCCTTTGGGTTGAAGAAGTGAATTTAATTTAAAATTCTTTTTTCTTGAAAGGTGTTAGGTTTATTAGGGGGGGTTAGTGGGAGATTGATTTGTGTTGAGTT
>OVAQ01000818.1:0-20566 GCA_900406345.1 Erysimum cheiri | reverse complement strand
CAGAGGAGCAGATTTCCAGTTTCTAAAAAAGAAGCTAATCAAAGTTAAGGTCGAGAACCAATCCACATACTGTATGCATCAGTAAGCTTTGTCGGATATCGTCGTCGGAGAGAAGTGATACGGTTTCGTACCAAGCGGTCTATGGCTTAAATGAGTTGGCCTGAGGAGAGGGGAACCTCGCCATGTCTTCGATGGTTGCGTTCTTGCCAAAGGGAATAGAGATGCCTGAAAAACGTATCGTAGAATGAACCGAAGAGTCTGATTAAGGCTTGTGTCAGCAGCCAGCTGGAGAATCGTTGGAAACGTTGCAGAGTAGTGCACCCTTAGCAGATCACGAGTAAGCTGAGCCCAAATACAAGCCGAGAAACGGCACTGAAAGAACAAATGGTCCCATTGATTTCAAATATAGAAATTTCGAAGGAGTGGTTTGTGAGATCTTCTTTCTGCAAAACAAAGAGATGGCTCCTCCAGAAAAGAAACCTATCAAGTCCGATGATGATTTGGAGACGAAGAAGACCTTCTTCAAGCGGATCTTTCCAGGGTTTAAAGAAGAAAGCCACTGAGTGACTGAGCTCTCTATTCTCTGCGGAAACTCTGTTTGTTTCATCTGTTACGGCCCTGAAAACGATCTTCATGTCTGGCCTGAGCTGCAAGATAACCCACAAGCCTTACCAGAGATCGTAGCCAAGTTTAATGGGTTAAGCGACCAGAAGAGAAAGACTCACGCCTGGGATCTCTACGACTTCCCGAACCTCAAGGGCTTATCGGGTGAAGAATTGAGGATTCATCTCTCTAAGATTAACTCCCACTTACTTGGAGTCAAGCGAAAGAAAATAGCTATTGAGAAGAAGACACTCAAGGGTTCCTCCGATGAAGATCGTACTAGGGTTTCAGAGAACAGGGCCATCTCCGATCAGAAGTTGAAGGCGGAGATAGAGCCTAATTTGAAGGATATGGTGTCGTCGGTAGATTATCTTAGGGTTTCACATCAGAAGTTGGGAGATCAAAGTAGTACTAAATTAGGGTTTGGTGGTGTATTTGATGAGTTGGGTTACGTGGCCCGTGGGTCAACGAATTTGAGTAAATATGTTTCCAATTTCGAATCTAAAAAGATGCTCGTGTTGTGAATATGGAAGCAGATTTCTCAAGATCCGGTCACATCATCCAGCGGCGATTAGCTTCAGGCGGCAGAAGTTTACCAAATTCCGGCCACTTATAATTTTAGGGGTTTCTTGAGATGATCTTGTTTGGGATCTTGATTTAGAGGTTTTAACCAATGACATTTGTCCAAAAAAAAAAAAAAAAAAACCAATGACTACGTTATAGGGAAATTATGTTTATTCACCTTTCTCGGTCCATTTTATCGAAAGTTCATATGTTTTTAGCACTTATTTTGGGCAATGAGACTTTTACAGATTAAAATCTCTCTACTTCTTGTGTGTTTTGTTGAATCATGGACCTTCCATTTTGTATATACGGTGAAACGATGAACTCGATAATGGTAGATCTCGTTAAATCTTAATATGAAATTCTCCGAGCTTCGAGTCTCTTAATGTCTGAAACGACATCGTATAGTCTATTGTCATGTGCAGCAGTGTGTTTGCTACACTTAATCACTCCTCTGCTTCTTCAAAAGATTAAAGTTGTGTCACCGTCTACAATTCTCCACCTTTGACATAAGCTTGAATAATCACCGTGAGTTTCCACTTAGAAACTTAAACACTTGGTTCTAGCCTTGATCTTCAATCTCCAAACCTGTATAAGTGCTACTTATACAAACAAACACGTTAGTAAGCGTAAACACTGTAAACTCACTTAAAACATCAATGTCTTAGACAGTTAGAAAATATATTAGAGCTCCATTGATGTGTAACCACGCAGAATTTCCAAGCTACCAACACATTTACTGTCCCTTCTTATGTTGTAAACTAGCAACGACACAATCTTGTGTTATGCTCAACTCTCGTTGACCTATCTTGATTCCTTAGTCATAGAAACCTGAGATACAC
The DNA here is from genome assembly GCA_900406345.1 of Erysimum cheiri. Lineage (NCBI taxonomy): Eukaryota > Viridiplantae > Streptophyta > Magnoliopsida > Brassicales > Brassicaceae > Erysimum > Erysimum cheiri. The sequence continues at coordinate 18,557 of OVAQ01000818.1, read as the reverse complement.
TTCTCAGAAACAAACCATTAACAAGGATAATAAACCATTAAACATGTTAATCAACAGAAACTTCATAATTAAGCTAAACCACATATAAGCTAATCAGTCACACAGTTTCCTCCATGATCACTGTTAAAACCATGAACCTGTTATAGTGAGTGAAAAAAAAACCTTTATCTCCCCGCAACGTGATTCCCTTTGACGTCCTTTTTGATTCACTCATGTGCACTGAGCCTTGAATCAAAACTTTCATGGAATCACTTGCTGAGACTAGAATCATTCTAACTTCTTGTCTTGAAGTAGACTTGATTCCTACTTGAATCTTACATGCTTCGTTTCTGAAACAATCCTTGACTCAAACCTGTAAAATAAAATCTCAGCAACCAGTTAGCAAACACCGCATAACTTTTGAGACTTGCCTTTCACAAACCTGTTTTGGTGTAGTTAACCTTTGAACATGAATCTTGTTCAAACCATCCTGTAAAACCAGAACTCCACCAGCAGTTTTAAAACTGATGCTTGGTACCATTAACCTTGTCTCTTACCAACAATCCAGTGATAACTTGAGACTCCTCTTACAATTATTACCACATCAGACTTTGAGCTCTTACAATAAAGACTCCTCTTACGATGTAACTTTCAGCTATAGATGACGTCCTACAATACTTAGACCAGTATACAGAACTCCACCAAACGGCTTGGCGCTTGCACTAAACCTTCAGACCTCACCAAAAACCTTTCTCTTTACCCATCAGCTTCACTTCACCGTGCTTCTGATATAGAAGATCCTTCCACTTGTCGTTCCTATAAGTGTCTTCTCGAGAAAATTCCTCCTAAGTCTCCCTATGATGCAAATCCATGTTTGCCAAGTTGGTAGCTTTTTCCATCTTCTTTTTTATTACTGACGAATAAAATTTCAATCTCTATCTGTTGCTTTAATGTTGAGCTTGAGAATATTAAATTTTGTATCAGAGATTAGCAGACATTAGTCTTTACTCATAAATATCAAGTTCTCTAACTCATAAATATCCACTCATCACATTCGGATTCTTATAAAACTCAAATACAAATTTGTTCTCAAACACACAGCAAAAGCTCCAAAAGCTAATCGCCCTTGTACTCTGTAGCCTCTGGCGGCTCTGCATGTACGAAGATAACTTCAGAGTTAAACAGAGTTTTTGTAAGAAACACGACCATCTTAAACAACAGCAATAATGAGATAAACAGATATTGAGCTACTCTTTTATCTGCGAACATGCAAGCTAAGCTAGAGTTCTTGTTTGAGAAGTGCAGTAAGCTAGTAATGAGGATGTGAGCTTGTAACATAGGGAGATAAAAGATTTTAACAGTCAGGTAGTTGTTTTGAAAAATCATTACAAAACAGGATGTGGTCATAGCTTGAAGTTTTTCAACATCAACCAAGGTTTAGGGAAAGAATCACTAGCCGAATCACTTGGTAACACAAAAAAAAAGACAAGACAAAGACAATATACTAATGCGAGAAATGACATGCCTAAGCTCTCTGAATCAGCAAAGATATATAGATATGAGGTTTTCACACAAAGAGATTTCGTGCAGGAGATCATGTCTGGGTTAGACATTTCGTCCAACACCTTCACCGCATCGCCTCATGTAAATCATCGACCATTATATTCATGGAAAATTGATAACCAACATAAACTATGTTTACGATCAAGTTTACAAGTATACTCATGAATCAAATTGCTCAAAACTTCACTTCCACTAGGAAAATCAAGGAAAGCAATGTAATTACGGGATATATATATTTCACCCTCAAATTTAATTAAAATTCAACAATTTCGTTGTTTTAACATTGTTATACAAGTATACAACAACCAAACCAAAAAAAAAAAAAACCAGAAAAAATATAAGGGAAATGATATTTACCTGTGTACTAGACTACTAGTCCTTAATTGCTGAGAGCCTCATAAATGATACTTAACAGAAGGGATGTGTGTGACTTTGTCATGATCTGCTCCTCCTTCTGACAATCTGTCCTTCCATTCTTTGTCCATAGTCAGATCCTTTAAGCAATAGAGGAATCGCAGCCCATCAGGAAGCTCCTCTAACTTTGGGCATTTCCAAATTTCCAAAGTATGAAGAAGTGGCATGGAGCCTTCTTCTACTATCCAGTCTTCCCATTCCCCTAGTCCCAATAATTTAAGCTCCCGCAATTGAGGAAACCCACCGCCAGAGCAAACCATTCTCTTCCCACTGAATGATTGAGAACATAACTCTACCTCTTTCAACTGAAACAACTTCTCTAGAATCGGCATCGGATCCTCCTCCAAACGACACTTAGAAAGAGATATGGTTGAAAGGAGAGAAGGGAAGTGTTGCTCATTAGGTAACCTTGGCATATATATATCCAACTTCAGCTGTCTAAGATGAACACAATTCAAAACAAATCCTTCTCTATCATTCGGATCATGAACATCATAGATAGTAAGGTCTTCCAAGTGTCTCAAATTACTTAGAGATGAAGATATAGTTTCAGTAGTAAACCCTTCGCTGTTCAATCTTATATGGAGAGTCGTGAGCCTTGTCATTTGTTGAAGATCCTCCACACTGCTATGCTCTGTTGAGAAATTTACCAACATCTCCATGTTGACTAGATTACCCAATTTCAACTTTGTCTTACCTTTTATTTGCGAGGGTAAACCGAGGTATTTCAATTCTCGCAATTCCTCCAAGAAATTAGGCATGTAGATGGATGAAGTTACATATAGGTTTAAATAGATCAACTTCCTTAGGTTACGCATAGAAGAAGGTAGATGACTCACCTCTGCCTCAAAAAAATTCAAATGTCTCAAGTGGATGAGCTTCCCAATGCTAGAGGATAACTTCCCTCCTTCAAACTGCGCATAAGAGAGATCTAAAACCCTCAACAATTGAAACCTCGTAAAGGATAAATCCCATGTCATCCTATCTTTCACCAAGCCGAAAAACAAGAGAGATCTAAGTTTTAAATTCTTCATCTTCCTCACTAGATCATATGCTTCATCAAGCCGGTGTATTGCGATCCTGCGAGATTTACAAGGAGATTGAGAGTTTGCATGTAAGGTACGTGTATCAACAATTTGTACGAAATTCTCTTCTTCAGCTTTAAGCAGACAAACTTCTCTCATCATATCATGCAAGTGACATTTTCTAAATCTCGAAGTTCTAAAGTCTCTTTCCGAAATAACCATGTTTCTCTTTACCAATTCTTCTATGTATCCATCAGCAACCTCTTGAATGGTCGCTTCATCGTAATACCTCGGTCTTGGAATTCCTTCTGCAGCCCATAAATAGGCCAATCTCCTCACATATATAGTAAAATCTTCTGGGAAATGGGCAAGGTAGAGGTAGCAGTTCTTCAAATAAATAGGCAGCTCTTCAAAGCTTAGATACAAAATCTGATAAACTGAACTCATATTTCTGTCATTGAAGCTAGTGCCTCCAACGATGTGAGATTTAATATTCCCAAATATCCTCTTCCAATCACTTAATGTGTGTTGGGCTGCTAACAACCCTCCTAACACCTTAACGGCCAATGGTAATCCCCCACAATGTTTAATCATATGCTTACCCATCTCTTCCATCTCTACATCTACCTCAGATTCTGTACAACATCATCAAGATGATTTGAATATTCGTAAGGGCATTGTAAGTAAAAAGTTCTTGATTATGATCAATATAGAAAACAAAATTAATTGAACTGTCTTGAAAGCTTACTAGTAGCATTTTCTCTATAAAACGCTATCCCTCGAAAAAGTGTCCAACATTCATGAGGGGTTAGGCATTCTGGTTTAATAGTGACACACATTGGATCTGCATGAAAGGCAACGTTCTCGTTGCGAGAAGTAAGTAGTACCTTCCATCCTGCAATATATTTGGACTTTTAAGCAAAATGAAATGTATCATGGAGAGGTATGCCTTGTCATGTTCTAAATTTTTCATAATCAAGTATAGTCAAAGTTTAAGAAACATGTAAAAACATTCTATATGTAGAAAATGATAAGCATAAGATGTCACCTTTTTTTGATGGAAACGCATGTTTTATTATGTCCCAATCGTCTTCTTTCCACATGTCATCCAAGACAATCAAAAAATTACTGGTTTCCAACAGTCGAAAGAGTTTGTCCTGAAGCTCTTCTTTACTCATATTTGAGTTCCTTTGGTCATCTTGTTTTGAACTAAGCTGCTGAAAGATCGTTTGCCACACATATGTATGTGTAAATTGCTGTGATATACACACCCACGCAACTCCATCAAAATGGTTTTTTACCATTTCATGATTAAAAACTTGTCGAGCCAAAGTAGTTTTTCCAATACCGCCCATTCCGGTTATAGATACCACTTGGCTTCTATCTTCCTCCACCAAATAGCCAACCACTTGCTCAACATTTTTCTCCAACCCCACAATTAGATGATCTTCATTATAGCTAGGAAACGTTTGTCGCATTTCCCTTTGTCTTTCTATTAGAGACTGCGTATCATTTTCATTGACAGTGACCTGTTGTACACCAAGAATCAGCATATCGCGAATCACTTTAGCAATCCTCTTACTTAGAGCTTCCATATCAAAAGCAAGTCCCCTACGATCAGCAATAACACAAGTAAGTTGTCTGATACGTTTCTTGATACCACTTGTTTTTCCCAGTTCTTCCTTTAAAAGAAAGGTTTCGATTATATCTTCTGCATCATAGACAATTTCCTTGATCTCTTCCACAGTGTTTCTCATTGCACTTGTATGTTTCTTGGCATCTGCATCTTTTAAAAAGCACCTTAACATATCAAGATCACTTTTTAATGCATTAAATTGCTCTTCAACTCCCTGAAATCGCTCAGATTCTCGGACAAGGAGGTCCCAAAGCTTTTCGACTCCAAGCGACAAAAGTGAGTCAGCCATACTTAATCTCCTGCTTAGCCATAATAAATGAAAGTAGTAATCAACACTCACAATTCCATGTATTGTTATGCAGAATTTACAGAATAAAATATCTAACTCAAGGGGAATATTTCAATCCATAAATCATTTTATAAAGACAATAAACATTACGTTATTATAAATAAATATATATACGTTACTATAAATAAATACATGCACACAAAAGATCCGTGAACCAGCAGCTGTAACTAAAGAATGAAAATGAACATGACTAACCTTTTCTCGAAATCGCTTTTTTGTTCAATCAATACAGTATTTAGAAGAAGAAGGCGATGAGATTTTTACGTGTTTGGCTAGAACTCTGCTAAAAGAACCACCACAAGAGTGGACTCTTATCCGACGACCAACTGTTGTGAAAATGAATGGCTATAAATTCTTATTATGCAATTATTGAGGCCATTTTATCACTTGTAGCCACTTGTCTTATAACATTTGTTATAAAAAATCAATTTTAGTTATAAGAAAATCAATATAGCCCATTGCAATTTTATTTTATATTTTGGCAGCATAATTCATAGATTAACTAAAAACTAGATAATCACCCATGGTAAAAGATAAGATAATTAATTCAAAATTTTATATCTGTTAATACACATTCCTTATATATATTCCTTATATTGTTGAAGCAGTACCGTCCATTTTGTATGGTGAAATGATGAACTCGATAATGGTATTAAATCTTAATATGAAAAATAGTTTTTTCGTTGAGTCATTTCAATTTGTGTTTGGGTTGTTCTGAGTTTACCCTCTGATTACATTGGATTGGACTACAATTTTCCTGGATTAAATTCCATGTGAAGCTTAATAAAAGTCTGATAGACACTACTCAATAGAGAGAGACATACAATTTTTTTTTTTTTGGTGTGCAAAAGAGAGAGACATACATAAGCTTGCTGAAAATTGAAAAAATTACAGACTTTCATTTCCCCAAGATTTAGATGCAATTAAAAGAAAAGTAAAATTTTCTTTCATAAAAAGCATATGACCAAATGAAGACCAAACTCATATAAGCGTCTCTAACAAGACCTATCTACAAACACACGCAAGTACATCATCATCATATTATCGTTCTTTTTTTTTTAACTAGTGAAGAAATAAGGAAAATAGTCCCAGAAACAGGGACCAATCCAAAAGGGCAAAAAAAAAAAAAGAATGTGTTTTATGGTTCTTTCAATAACAATCTTGGAAATCAAACAGGTTCTAATACCTGTAAGATGATCCAGACTGTGGCGGTGCTGGTGGGAGTCGGTTTGGCGTGGTGCGACGGGAGCTGCCGCCAGATCCAGAAGTATCCTCACCGTTCTGAGCTGGATCGCTGTAACGGCGGCTATGACCACCAGATCCGTATCTCTTCAATGAGTCAGGTCCACTAGCAGCTGCGTTAAACGCATTCATCCAATCCTCTCCTGTAGACCCTCCATTGGTTCTCGGGCTGCTTTCTGAAAGTAAGAACAAACGAAGCCGACCCAAGAAAGTGAATAAATGCCATGCATTTTGCGTTTAGATATTAGCATAATATTGAAAGGCTAGATGTGTGTGTGTGTGTATGTACCAGTGCCACTATTGTCAGAGTAGCTTGAAGCAGCAGCTGCTCGGTTGTCGTGAACGCTAAGCTGTCTTGTGAGCTTCGAGAGAAGAGAGGACTGCTTCTGGTAACGGTCTCTTCGTCTTTTGACGTTCTGATCCTCTTGAATCAATGATTCAATCCTCTCATTCCCAATTGCGCTGCAGATCAATTCAAGCGAGAGACATATAAGTACAACACAACAGTCATATTGATGTTACGATAATACATTGGGAAAGGATATGAAGAAACCTGATAGAGCTGTATAGCTGATTCAGCATGTCTTCCTTTGATTTCTCCACTTGACAAAGAACAACAGCCTGTTGAAGCCACAGTTTTAGTAATGTGATCGAGTAATGAATAGCAAAATGGACATGGGAAATTTGATAAGTCCACCTTAGGAACATTGGCAGCTAGACTGTTGAGAACAGCTTCAACGTAACCCCGTACTTCTTGGGACATCCACCGCAATTCCTCTTCCGGGTCGACCGGTTTCCTAACCATCTTATCCTGAAAAAGGAAAGAAAATTAGACAAACAAAGCAAAACTGTAATTTGCCACCACATCAAGGAAAGTAAACGCCTCACATGCCCAAACAAAGCTATCTTAAAACGCTTACGTATAACAAAATCTTAACCCTCTTTAAGTACGACCCACAAAGACATCAGTTTTTACTCATTCATATAGTGAATTTATAGCAAAGACTTTATCATCATGATATTGGTACTGCCTTGAGATCAGCTAGCAAACTTTTAAGGGAAAGTGGAAAAGAAAAATCACTGAATAAGCAAATAGTATCCATCTGTGACTTACAAGGGAACCTTCTGAAAGACTTTGTCTCATGGAAGCACCACCCACTTGGCCTCCTCGGGCCTGGATAACCTTTTGCAGCTTATTAATCCATTCATTCTTATCAACCATGCTCTCGGCTTTGAGAACCAACGCATTGTGAGCTGCAACGTAAGAGCTTTTGAGGAGTTGCTCATATAAAAGACCAAAAAGATGGTCAAACAGTTAGTTTTGATAATTGCTTGACATACCTTTAAGTACAGTCTTATATGGAACCCTGCAGGTTATCTTAAATACAAGGCCTGGTCCTTTTGAATCAGGTCCATTTGATTTCTTATCTTTCAAGCTCTTTGATTTTTCTCCTTCATCGTCAGAAATTTCTTCAATACTGCATTCCTGAGCAGATTAAAGAGTTTTATAAGACAAAGAATTGAATATTGTGTACCTCGACAAATTTCCAAAAGGCTATATGTTATAGAGCATCCAGAATTTCTTATCCGCAATAATGGTCATATTACGTTTTGTGGTGTAAGTTTCACAATTTCGAGTAATAATCACTCTGCTCAAAGGACCGGGTGGAAGAGCAATGTAAATATGAAACCCTACTATTATTACTCTTTTAATTGCAGTTACATTTTCGACTTTTACCAAAGAAAAGTAAGGACTGCAAGAAAATGATACCTCCAAAGTTACAGTGCCACGGAAGTTTCTTTCTTCTTGTTTTTTTGTATAACCAAGCTGAAGAAAGATAAATGCAAAGGCAGATCATTTCAATAACAATTAAAAAGATCTCCTAGAAAAAAGGGAGCAACATTGTGAGGGATAGTATACTGCTAGTACTACAATAACAATTAAAGTGCACACAGCTTTCTTTTTCGCAAATATTCGGATCAACTCCTGAAGAATAGTTATGATAAACACTAACCTTTCCAGTTTTTTCATTCAGAACAAACCATCGCCTACTCCACCCATTTGTCTTTGCACTTTTTTTCATTAAGTACCCTGCACAACAGATTAAAATTTATGTTGAAGACATTGGCAGTTGGTTTTTATAACAAACTTAAACCAAGAAAACTCATCCTACGCTAGGCCAAGGCTAAAGTGGCAGACAACTAAAAAGGAGACCGCAAAATTGGACAAGAAAAGCTCAGAAGTTGGTTTTTATCAAACAAAATAATATAAAGAAAAGCTGATCCTGCACCAGTTCAATGCTTAAATGACAGAAAGGAATTAGAAAAGAAGAAAAAATCATGCCATTGAACTGACAGATAACCTTAACAGCAGTAAAAGCATGTAATGCAAGGAAAATGGATCGTTAGTAAAAAACATTTGTTAGACAGCCACTGTAGAAATATTTAAGAACAAGAACCTGCTGTTATCTCCCCCTCAGGTCCAGCCGTCTTCAGACCAGACACCTCCGGAGTCTCTTTGTCTTTATCTTTATCTTTATCTTGCGGCATTAATTTGTCTCTCAATGATTTTAAGCTACCACCAGTTGATGGCCCATCTGGCTGAGGACTAGTTGCCTGATTTACAAGCAAAAACAAGAATTGTTTCATTATGTACTTTCAAAATTAAAAAAAAAAAAGGTAGAAAGCACTATCCAGTACGTAAATCCAGATTGATTCTGAGAAAAAAGCAAACCCTGTTTAAGAGAGACTGCTCCGCATCTTGTCCCTTTTTAGAGGAACGACCCTTTAGCTCCTCCTCACGACGCTGCCTTTCCATTCTGATAAAGATAGTAAACCATACAGCCAAAAAACGAAAAGATAGTGAGATATGCATCACATAAGAACTTGTAACATGTATATTGTAAATATCATGACTTGTGAGCCAAAATGCTGCAGCAATGGGACTATTAAAAAGGTCAAATTTGTGACTGTAATGAAAGTATCCAGAAACATAAATGTTCAGTTCACAGGCAAACATAAAAAGAATAGCAGGACACACAAAAAAGTAGATCCATTTGATGATTTGAACATGTTTAAAACCATCTTACATTAAAAGATGGAAATTTCGATAATGATCTAAAAGTCTAGAGTATGATAATGCCACTCGAAATGACAGCCAAAAAAGCAAAGAAAGGGAAGCTGATGTTACCTTCTTTGTACGAGACGGATGAAGTGCTGAGGTGGTACAAATGCACGCTCCATATCAACTAGTGCAACTACCATCTTCTTAGCTTCATTCTTGAATCCATCAAGTGCGGCACTTGCTATAGCTACAACCTGGTTGACGATTATTTAAGAAAAGGAACAGCTATTAATAAGATGAAAAATGGTGGTACTGAATGAGCAGTGAAAAGCATTATTACCTCTCTTTTAAAAGGAGGATATCTCCCAAGACCAGGTGTTGCATTCGCGGAAGCTGAAACTATGTCAACAAGCACTCGGTGAACCTAATAAAAAGTTCAGACCATACATAACTCAGTAACAAATGAGACAGTAAGGCAATCAGGTTGGAAAATCATCAGAATAAAAATGAACCATGACAGTATTTGTGGTAAGGTTGAGTAGTACTTTAATAAATATGGATCAGGAGAATTAAAATATCCTAGTGATATGTGTTGAACAGAACAGACCATGTGTGACAAGCCATAGCCAAATTCACTATTTAGTAAATTTCTGAATTTCAATCCTACGCAGCTCAAATAAGAGGAAGACAACACCAGATAAGCTATAAACACTAACATGGACACACCTCATCAACACATAGGCGTGCTGGGTCTTTAGCCAACTCAAGAACAGTCTTTATTAACGATCTCAACCCTTTCTCTGGAGATATAAGATAAGGTTGATAACCATCTGCTTCCAACACGATCTGAAACAATTGGAAAATTAATCTGTCACACTCCAGTCCAAAACTTTTACTTGTTCATAAAATTCAGGCAAGAAGAAATAAAAACCCACCCTTTTGACATTGTTCAAGTCAAAATGTCTATCCAATGGAAGCTGCTTGATACGGTTGGGGAAATTGCCTTCAAAACTTGCAACAACTTTCCAACCACTTCCCTGAACCAAACTTTTGTTAGAGAAAAGAATTCACCGAAATCCACACGGGGCTTCAGTACATGAACAGAACAACAACAAAGACATGCAATTCAAAAACTTTTCCCGTGAAACTTATCGCATATAGATCCAATATTAGTTTCGTGAAATCCTAGATGATATCAGACAATCTTCCTAAAATTCTTAATTGTCTACATTAAAACAGTACCACACATTTTCCATTTAAACAAGAAAAATGAAAAGGCTAAAGTATGGTTCAGCTTAAGTAGGAAAACACTCACTTCACCACCAGCCAAATGGAGAAGAAATTTGTCCTCAAACTCACGACAAAGCTCCAAAGCTATTGCCCTTGTGCCTTCAGCACTGCTAACCAATTGCTCACCAAGCCTCGCCAATTCGTCCTGCACTATTTGAGACTTACCCTGGAGTCTGTGCATGTAAGAAAGGAATTTGTAAGTTAAGGACTTTCCTTAGAACCAAAATTATGTCCGTGAATAATCATCCAGAAACTAAAACACAAAACAGCCATCACATTTTGGGAGACAAGAAATTTATCAGCTTAACAGAGGATAAGCATTGACCAGAGACTTTGCACGCAAGAGTTCCTATTTTCAGAACTCAGTAAATGATGGCGAATAAATCTGGCACCTACCCAATTTCAGATTACTATTTCCTCTTGCCCAACTTTCTTTTTTGCTTTCTCTTCCTTGGAAGATTTTGCCTTTTGGGTCTATTCCAATTCGTTAAACACTGTTACTTTCCATTGCAAATTCAACATAAAGGTTTAATTTCTTAATTCTTACGTAGAGTTTCATCTATTCAATTCGTTAAAGATATTAATCTTGTTTTCCTTTTCCGAAACTAAGCTTCCACCTGGTCCCGCTATTCTGATTAAGAAAGACACAAGGACAAAGCTTTCTAAAATATCTCATGAGAAGTGTGCTAATGAAGATGGGAGCTGGAAATTCTAGCTAACTAAGCCTAGAGATTGACTTCAACTTCAAAGAAACAAATCAAATTGGCTTTTGTGGAGCATATTACAAGTCTTCCCTAAACTACCAGTACAGAAAAATAGGCAAACAAACAATCAATTTTTCATATGCAAATTTGACATATAAAAGCAAATATATGGAGAGAGGAAATACCCAGTTAAGATATTTGGAAGCCTGAGCTTCATTCTGCTACGAATCTGGCTAGCAAGGGTGTCGACAAGGGCAATTCTGCCAAGTTTGCTTTGTGGAGCACCAGTCAAAATGGATTTAAGACTTTCACTCTCAGCACGCCAAGCAGTTTCTAAAGAATTCTCACTGCCTCCAGACTGCGCTGATGCAATTGAGACAGATTGGCCAATAAGTGCAACCCATGGAATATCAGTTGTTTTTGGAGGTCCTTGATTTGAAAGAAGAGCCTGAACTGCTGCAAGGGATTTTGGGTTCTCTGCTGCCTGATCAATTTTGCTGATAATTCCTACTGTCCTAGTACCTAAAAATAAGGATTGATGTTAATTTTTTCTGTTACAGTATACAAAAAGTTTAGATCCAATGGTTTAATCCAAATATAGTAACTACAGTGGTTGAGAAGTATAATGAAGAGTCTATATAATGAAAGTGCCTATATACTCACTCTCTGGATCATACTCCTTTGCGGTCTTCAGGGCTCGAGATGACGAAATTTCAGATGCCTGGCTAGCAGGCACAACAACCAGCAATATGGCATCATTGTGCTGTGCACGTTCAGCAATCTTGCAAAGAGAGGAAATAAACAAATTATAAGATGACAATGAAAATATGGTCATAAAAATATGTTGCCCTACAGCCAGAATGCCAAATAAAAAAATGTTGAAAATCTCCATGGTAAGCAGTTCCTAATCTTACCATAGATTCGTCCACAATTCGCTGGTCCAGTCCAGGTAAATCAATCAATTTCAGTGGTGGAGCTGCAATTAAAAGGGCACGAATATGTTACGATGACTGTAGAAAACAGTAAGAAAACAAATGATATGTAATTATTCATGTTCAAAAGAGGACATTTAAGTTAGAGCTTCACTTAGATATATAATCCAATTTCCACAACTTAGCTTCAGATTCTACCCAAAAGAAGTTGAAACACTAATGTGCATTAGACTTAGTGGAAAAAACTTATTACAGCTGATCCGTTCACTGAAGTAGGGAACATTCCCCGACTTAGGCTTTGATAATATGGATGTTCTAATGAATAGGGATTCACATTTATGATTGAGCAAGTAAGAGGGCTTACCTGTGCTGGTACGGAGTTTCAGGTATATTTCATCACGACCCCTTCCTGAGGCTCCTTTGCTAAGCCGATCTTGTAGAGAATGCCTTAGGGCACCTATAATACATCCATTGAAACAAACGGAAAAATTAGAAAAAAATTAATCTAATGCAGCGTATCTTACATGCAGAAAGAGCTTCACAAAACATTGTCATATTCCACATGTGCACATAAGGAGCCTTACTTGCAGAAACTTGTTGATTCTTATTGTCAATTTGCAAGATTATTGCCTTGCTGCTCAGTGATTCTTCCCTACTCAAGTCAATGATAATAGGAGCACGTGTCGCACCATTCTCACCCGTTGGCTATCCATAGAAATTGTAGAAGATATGACAACAGAAAGTGGTTACTTTTAAGAAAATATATCAACCAATAGTGACATACACAAATTCCCGCAAACTCTATATACAACTTACCAGAACAGGATGTCCAATTAGGCTATTCAGAACTGCAGACTTTCCAGCTCCCTGATCCACCAAGAAAAGTGAAATGACTTAAGTCTAAACATAAGAAAAATTCTTTTCCAAGCCTTATAAATTCCAATCACAAGCACAGAGCACAATATATTCTTCTGTCTTCCAACAGACAAGTGTTTTAGGAAACAGAGCAAATCTCATACATATTTCGTTCTGAAATACACTTTCTAAAATAGTTTTCTCAAAGTTTCAAATACCAAAATCATCAACCTCGTCTCCTAAAGCAATACCTCCCAGGTTTGAATCTCACATAATCAAATAATCCCTCATAGAGAGAATCACAACAAAACAAACTACGAACGAAGAACGCATCCTACCAAACTCCTAGGTTACGGGAACATTTCAAAAAAAACCTCATCGAGATCCACAAGATCCAAGATATGGCAACCAAAATCTACACTCGATCACAGCAAAAACCTAACACACAAACCCCAAATACAACCACATCGAGGAAACAGCGAAAGAAAACTCACCACATTCCCTAGGGCAACGACGTTGAGAGAAGTAGCCGGCCGTCTAGAAGAAGAGGTCTCATCGGGATCTTCGTCAGCGAGAAGCGACGCCGCTTGTCTCATCGAATCCGAAAGCTGAGACAACTCATCGATCGCCTCCATCGTAACTTGCACAGCGAATCGAGGTTGAATAAAGTACAAGATCTGGACGAAGAAAGGAAGCCGCTAGATCCGACGAGAACGAATATCGGTAGCCACGAGCGGTGGATTTTTCCGGCCGATTCGGTTACCGGAATTTCGAATTCGGTCGCGACGGTGCTAAGCTAGGATTTGTTTGTGTGTGTGTCTCTTCGTCGGGGAGAGAATGGGCAAAGACGGGTCATATAACTTTAACACGTAGTAATTAACAAATATTTCAAATTTCATAAAAGTTCAAATTTTTTTAAGTTGTTTTTTTTTCCTATTTTACATTTTGACGCAAATGTGGATGCGTAAAATAGAAATCAACACAAGGTTTTTGTAGGTCCATACATCTTTTTAAATCTGAGCAACTCTCTGATCAATGATCATGTAATTTTCGATTATCCATGATACATTTAAAATCGAATTATTGATCTTTAGTAAATTTAGCACAATTTTTTCTGCTATCAAATCAAAAATTTTATCATTAATTAAATATGTTCGAATTAAAATAAAATATAGTGCAAAAACTTTTTAATGTTACTGAACAATTTCGTCAATTTGATGGTTACCTCTTTCCTTTTGTGTTTGGTTCTTGTTTTTTTTTTTGCTTACGAGAGTTTTTGTATTGCGTGCATTTCACCGTCTTACCTAGAGTTTCGCTTATGGTAGTAAATGATTTTGCTCTCGAATGATTATGTTTCCATTTTTTGTTTTTTTGGTATGGGACCATACCTTTAGAATTTACTTGTTGTAAAATCTAAACTTTTATTTTTTGAAATGATATTTACATTCTTATCAGAAAAAAATGTTACTGAACGATTTATAAGATAGTTGAAACATGATGTATAAAATATTTTTATACTTTATTGGATATGATGAGTTGCATTAGTAGTTGATAATTAAATTACCAGTATATCAAAATTTTATTGTTATATGGAAGATGTGTATGTTACCTCTTATTACTAGTTGTCTATGCATAGGAAGCGACTTGCAAGGCTACAACAAAGGCACGACTCCGACCACAGTCAAGCCCAAAGTTAAAAACTCATCTTTAAAATAACAAAAGTAAAAAAAGAAAAGAAAAAAAAAATAAAAAAACTACCTCTTTTGAATAAACGAATGACTTCAGAACGTTTTCCTCAAACTTTTCAATATTTTCTGCCTTTAACATACCCCTTAGATGATTTATATGGCAGTGGTTGTGACTTGCACACCGAAGCTTTACTTTTCCAGCTTCAACTTCAACCTCAAGATGGTTGCGATAAAAGATAATAAACTAAAATTTAAAAAGATATATACACATGATCAAATAAAAAGATTTCAGATATCATTCAATGTATAAGATAAATGAGTTTATTATAAAATCAGATAATCAGTTCAAAACCCAAACTAAACTCTTTGAACCGAAATTAGAAAATGTTTTATTTGTCTAGATTAAACTATTTTTGCTTATTTTTGACTTTTTCGAGCGAAACGAGAAATTTACAAAAGGTTGCACATTATTTTCACATTATTTTCCAAGTAGAATTGTGTTTGGGTATTGTGTCTACACATCCACACATCCAATTATTTTCACATTATTTTCCTCTTTTTAGCTTTCAACAGCTCTGTATCGAATGATCAATAAAAAAGATTTTAACATTCCAAATCATAAGATTGGTTTCGGTAATTATAATAATATAATTAGTTTTGGTTATTATCAATAATATATCAAAGAAAAAAAAATATAATTATTATCAATAATATTTCATATTTAGTTAGCTTCTAATTTTGAAAAAAAATATCAAAGTCTATTTGATTATTGATTAAGATCACTTTTTATACTAAAATAGCTTTAGAATATTATGTAAAATATAGTATTGATAAACAACATAANATATAAGATATGATAAAAAAAAAAAAAAAAAAAAAAAAAAGGCTATTGCCCAATCAATGTTTCAAAACTTTCCATATACGAGTCCAAACTGCAAATTCAATTTCTGGTTTTAATAGACCGGTTATGCAATTTCTCCCCAAAAAGTCGAAAAACAAGTAAACCAAAGAAAAAATAGTGAAAACAAAAAGTTAACCGAAACAAACCGATTCGGAATTCGGAAACCGATTAGTATCTTTACTGTCTTCGACTGTAAGAGCCAATCGCGATTTGAATTTTGCATCGACGGCGAAAAAAAATGCGATCGTTAGAAGAGTTATCTCCGATAGAAACCCTAGAAATCGAAGAGAACGGCCTCGCACTCGTCTCACGCGTCAAGCTCTGTCTCACAATCCATCCTGTAGTACCTTCTGTATCCAAATCCATCGACGAATGGCAGCTCAAGCGATCTTTAATAGATTACCTCAAAAACTCCGTCGTACCTTCCGTCACAGTTGCGGAGGAAGATATTGTAGTTCGCCGTCATAAGGACTTGAAGAAACGGAAGCGTGAGGAGCCAGTAGCTCATGGATCTTTGTTTATTCGCGATTTAGGGTTTCTTGATGGGAAGAAGAGGAAGAAAGTGAGTGATGGAGAGAGAGATGTGAAGGAATTGGAGAAGAAGTTTCTTGATTGGAGGAAGGTTTTGGTTGAGAAGATGAATGGTATTGAGCTTAATTTGGAAGGAGTTAAGTATAAGCTTAGTGTGGTACTTCCGATTTCAGATGATTTTGAGAGGTTGAAGAAGGATTGGGAGGAGTTCTACGCTTTTGGTAATTTGGGTTCTTCAATTTTGGAATTTGAATTTAGGATTTTTCGGGTATGTATGATGTGATTGTGCNATGTGATTGTGGTTTGCAGGACATCAAAGGGAAGGAAGAAGAGAGGCTGATACGATAATACTTAGAGGTGTACCATCAAGATGGTTTGCAGAGCCAAGAGTATCATCAAAACCTTCGATGTTGGTTACACATACAATCTTCTCTAGCTTTGGGAAAATTAGGTAAGATTCTGTCATCTTTCGTGTCCAAATTGATTAGGTTTGGCTGAAACTGTGTTTCTCTCTATAGAAGAGAAGAGAACACTAATTCATTTGCTTCAAGAATGTGACACTATGGAGTTGAGATTGATCTATGGCTCGCTTATTGCAAAGTTCATTGGTTTTCTGCTGCTTTGGATAGATTTCATGCATCTACATTTGATCATAGTCTACAGTATTTGTCCATGTAGTTCAAAAGAATTGGTATTTTGTATGGAAATCTTAACTGACGAGTAATTACTATCATTATATTGAACTTGCAGTACCATCTTTGCTCAGTATTCTATTCTTCGGATCATTTTATTCTGTTTACCAATGTATCTGATGTTAATGTAATTTACATAAATCCATGTTCCGCTGCATTAACTCATCCTCTATAGGAATCTTAATGTTGCTGAGGACGATGATCTAGGTAAGGACGCAGATGAGGACAGTGGAGACCTCGTANCGGATCATTTTATTCTGTTTACCAATGTATCTGATGTTAATGCAATTTCGATAATTTACATAAATCCATGTTCCGCTGCATTAACTCATCCTCTATAGGAATCTTAATGTTGCTGAGGACGATGATCTAGGTAAGGACGCAGATGAGGACAGTGGAGACCTCGTATCAGGTCTCCATTGTAAGATTGTGGTTCAGTTCGAGAAGTACAATGACTTTGTGAATGCCATGAAGGCTTTCTGTGGTCGCTCAATGGAAAAGGTATTAGCAAAGACGCATTTTAGGTTTCATTAGACACAAATGTTTTGGGAAAGTTGGAGATGATGGGATAGTAGATTGATCTGTTCCACTGTTGCGTAAGCTTCTTTTATAGCAGACGAGC
The DNA here is from genome assembly GCA_900406345.1 of Erysimum cheiri. Lineage (NCBI taxonomy): Eukaryota > Viridiplantae > Streptophyta > Magnoliopsida > Brassicales > Brassicaceae > Erysimum > Erysimum cheiri. Next base: position 1,070 of record OVAQ01000818.1, on the reverse strand, counting down.
TTTTATCATTCGCAAAAGATGTTTCGTCGGATGCTTTTGCTGAATCCTGCACTAGATTGTATGAGAAACTAGTATCTGCTGGTGTGGTTTTGTGGGTTCTAGCTGCTCTATCCAAAAAACTAAATAATGTGATGTAAACCACATCTAAGATTTTTTACCGGCTCTGTAACATCTGTATATACCACGTTAAATGCTTCTTGTTTGATAGTAAATGGATGAAAAATTTATTTGATTGTTTATGGAGAAAGAGTTAGGCAACTGGTATTTTTGTCTATATTTCTCTTTAAGCATTAGAACATGACTAATGCCTTTTGTATGTCTTTTTTTTTTTTTGTCATCTGAGTAGGAAGGTACTCGGCTAAAGGCAGACTATGAACTAACATGGGACAAGGTTGGGTTCTTCCGGAACTCGAGGAGGACGTTGGATGACAGAGATGGCGGATACAGAAACGAGTCTTTTGGATACAATCAGGATGATTTACGCCGGAAAAGATTCAGGGTAATGTATGATTGTGATTTATATACATGAAAATGCTGAATTTAGATAAAGCTGATTCTGATGAAGTAAACTGTTTATTGGCAGGAGTAAAACCACTTAGATGAGGACCATGAGGTCTATAGAAACTTGAGAGATGTAGTGCTCTCTGTCTTCTAGGTCTATGACGGTGTATTTGTATTTTTAGATAATGTTTTGAAGATTTCTAAGTTCAGATCTGATTTTGGTTCTTATGCCAAAATACATCACACCAAACTGGACTTGACTCGAATTTAAATTCGGAAATATATGCCCTTTGAAAAAATGTGGGAAGAAACTTCGGCATTTTCATTTTCATTGGACTAGTTCTTTCCAACATAATTTTTTAGGTCTATATTTATAACTTAAGTTATAGCATCATCAAAACAAAATTCTAGAACCACAACTACATCCACATCACGAGTGAATCATATTTCTAAAGTGGATAGATGAAATCATGTAAAGAAACAAAAAGTCTTTTGACGCGGACAAGATTATCGACAAAAGACTTTTAATCTCGAAACTACTTGAGAAGACCGTTACCTATTAAACTTCC